>JAXCGZ010019583.1:5000-20000 GCA_037179515.1 Halocaridina rubra
TAGAAATATGGAGGATTAGGCCCTGAAATGACGATAGATCTGCTTTTTTAGGAAGATTCGTCATAAGACTTAGGAAAGTCAGAGGGAGGAAGAGAGTTCCAGAGTCTGAAGGTAGATGGGAAGAAGCAGTCGCTGCACCGACCAATCCGCGAGCTACAAATCTCCACAGAGTACCTGTGAGATGATGCCGCTTGGCGAGTGTTATGCGGAATCGGCATTGGGGGTTGCAAGTCGCCAATTCATCAGAGCAGTGATGGAAGTAGTAGCGATAGAAAAGAGAAAGGGATGATGTCTAATGGCGAAGAGAGAGAATCAAGATTAAAAGTAAGAGATTCAACCCTATTAAGGAGATAAGTCTAAGAAGAAGCACCCCAGATGTGTGAGCAGTATTCTAAGCAGGGACGGATAAGACCTTTATAGATTTTAAGTCACTGTAAAGAGGATAAGTAATCTCGAAAACGAAAAAAGAACCCCCAATTTTTTGGAAGAAGATTTTGCAAGCCTCTATTTTTCCTTCTTTTTTACCTTCTCCTCCACCTCCTCTTTATGTTCTCTCTTTTATGCCATAACTAGTTAACTCTGAAGTATCGATGGACTGTATAGAGTAATGCGCGGAAGAAGCATGATAGCCTTATCACTGTCATCCGATGGATGTACGATGCCTTCTGTATGATAGACTATCTCACAGTTTAACAGTATAGTGTCTTCGTCTGGTTAATGTTCTGTGTTTGTAAGTTTTTTAGTTTTACGCCTTTCTATACATTAGAAGCTTTTCCTCTTCTCAATAACTTTTTTCTTTTTTTAAAGAGCCATTTTTTAATTCTGTAATAAATAGCTTCGTAAGCCTGCTGTGAGAATAAGGTTAAGCCTATATACATGATAACGTCGCTTATAAGCAACGTTGGTTTTAGCTATCCCCCATTAGCCTCATTAAGTATGACGTTTTTCACCATTGCAAGGAAGGGAAGTATGCAATATAGTGCAATGGTCTGTAGAAGGATATGGTTGTATTTATTTATTATTTTTTATTTTTTTTTTTATTTTATTATACTTGTTTATTGTAATTGTTAACTTCTGGAAAAGTTGGTAGTAGACTATGAGATGTTCCTACATCAGTCTGCATACTACTACTACTACTACTACTACTACTACTACTACTACTACTACTACTACTACTACTAATAATAATAATAATAATAATAATAATAATAATAATAATAATAATAATAATAATAATAATAATAATAATAATAATAATAATAATAATAATAATAAAAATAATAATAATAATAATAATAAAGCAAAAGATAATAAGTAGCTTTAATTAAATGTTAAATAAAAACTGGAGTACATGCTAACAACTAAAGAAAGAAAGGAAATGATTGATTCGGATGCGCAGGTGCTCGAGAATTGAAACTAATCCCCCCCCTTCCCCTGGGCCATAGTAGTTATAAATATATACCAACTAGTAGTAAAACAAAATGTACGTCAAATTTAACTCGAATGCACTGTATGTTTTGCAATGAATTTGTGTAGTTTAATGGATATTTACTAGAGCAATTTTAGTACTTTCAGTTATGCATTTTTGGAAGAAAAAATGGACCTTAGTTTTTTTCTATGCCTAATACAACATAAATGGACTAAGGAAAATGACTCACAAGTAAGGAGGAAGCCTCCTAACTTATAAATCCATTCATTTATTTATTACTGAAAAAACGTGGCTACAAAATATGCTTTCTTCATTTTTTTTTATTTTATAGCAGGCTATTAGATGGACAGAAAATCAAGACTTACTCATGCTTATCTATTACAAGTCCTAATATAAAATATCAGGTAATATCTAAGATAAATCAGCCTCTTGTCTTTATTGTATAGTGAACTGTGTCAATGTTACATAAAGCTTTGCAGCAAATATTTGGCTACATCGGTATTGAAGCCACATGATTATTTTTTCTCTTCTAGGGCTGTATATATATATATATATATATATATATATATATATATATATATATATATATATATATATATATATATATATATATATATATATATATATATATATATATATATATATATATATATATATATATATATATATATATATATATATATATATATATATATATATAAATATATAAATATATATATATATATATATATATATATATATATATATATATATATATATATATATATATATATATATATATATATATATATATATATATATATATATATATATATATATATATATATATATATATATATATATATAAATATATATATATATATATATATATATATATATATATATATATATATATATATATATATATATATATATATATATATATATATATATATATATATATATATATATATATATATATATATATATATATATATATAGATATATATATATATATAGATATATATATATATATATATATATATATATATATATATATATATATATATATATATATATATATATATATATATATATATATATATATATATATATATATATATATATATATATATATATATATATATATATATATATATATATATATATATATATATATATATATATATATTATTATTATTATTATTGTATTGAAGGTTGGATTCCTTTTAACCTTCTGTGGTAGAGCCTTGACTTAATAATTATAAGTCCTAGGTTCAAGTCCCGGTCGGGGCAAAAAATGATTCATGTTTTCTCATATGTATCGTGCTTATTTGATTATTGTATAGCCCGAATGAGATTGGGAATTGAATTATATGCGAAAATGAAGCCACGAGTGAGGTTGGGGAATCTCTAATATGAACATAGTGGTGTTTAGATAGAATGCATTCATTCCTAAGTATAGCAGATATAAGCTATAAGGTTGGATGCTTTTTAACCATTTGTGTTGTGTAGTTGGTAGCGCCATGACTTAGTACTTATAAGTCCTAGGTTCAAGTCCCGGTCGGGGAATAAATGATTCATGTTTTCACATATGTAATGTGCTTATTTGATTATTGTATAGCCCGAATGCGATTGGAAATTGAATTAAATGCGAAAATGAAGCCACGAGTGAGGTTGGGGAATCTGTAGTATGAACATAGTGGCATTTAGATAGAATGCGTTCATTCCTAAGTACAGCAGATATAAGCTTTAAGGTTGGATTCATTTTAACCTTCTGTGGTGGGTAGTTGGTAGCGCCTTGACTTAGTAATTATAAGTCCTAGGTTCAAGTCCCGGTCGGGGTAAAAAAAATGATTCATGTTTTCACATATGTAATGTGCTTATTTGATTATTGTATAGCCCGAATGAGATTGGGAATTGAATTAAATACGAAAATGAAGCCACGCGTGATGGGGAATCTGTAATATTAACATAGTGGCATTCAGATAGAATGCATTCATTCCTAAGTATATCAGATTTAAGCTATAAGGTTGGATTCCTCTTAACCTTCCGTGGTGTGTAGTTGGTAGCGCCTTGACTTAGTAATTATAAGTCCTAAGTTCAAGTCCCGGTCGAGGTATAAAATGATTCATGTTTTCACATATGTAATGTACTATTTTGATTATTGTATAGCCCGAATGAGATTGGGAATTGAATTAAATGCGAAAATGAAGCCACGAGTGAGTTGGGGAATCTGTAATATTAACATAGTGACTTTCAGATAGAATGCGTTCATTCCTAAGTATAGCAGATATAAGCTATAATGTTGGATTCCTTTTAACCTTCTGTGGTTTGTAGTTGGTAGTGCCTTGACTTAGTAATTATAAGTCCTAGGTTCAAGTCCCGGTCGAGGTAAAAAAATTATTCATGTTTTCACATATGTAATGTGCTTATTTGATTATTGTATAGCCCGAATGAGATAGGGAATTGAATTAAATACGTAAATGAAGCCACGAGTGAGGTTGGGGAATCTGTAATATGAACATAGTGGCATTCAGATAGAATGCGTTCATTCCTAAGTATAGCAGATATAAGTTATAAGGTTGGATTCCTTTTATACCTTCTGTGGTGTGTAGTTGGTAGCGCCTTGACTTAGTAATTATAAGTCCTAGGTTCAAGTCCCGGTCAGGGTAGAGAGCTTTCTTACAGCAATATGCCAACAGCTTTTAGTATATAACCATCTAGATGTGTCAAGGTAACTTTACTTTCATTTAAATATTCCGTTAACATAATAATGTTTTCATTTCTTTGTTATATTTACAATTGTAAACAATAAAATTGTATATATTGAATATATTGTTTATAGTAGGATTATTGTGTGTATTTACCATCATGTGCGTGCTTGTGTGGCACGATCTGCATTATTTTTTTTATGCGTGTGTGTTTGTGTGTTTGGGCGTGTGCGTGGTTCTAAGTGTGCACAGAAAGATATGTGATAACTACATAACTCCATCTAGAAGTTTATCTTTTAAAAAAATATACTATCGGGGAATCAAGTCATCTCATTATAATGTGGTCCCAAGCCCGGATCAATGAAGATGGTTTGTGTCAGGATGGTCATCTAATCATTATACTCTGAGTAATATTGAAAGCTATTCTCCATGAGGTTAATGGAATCCAGCTACCAAGCATGGGCATGGGAAAAGCTGCAGAAAGAAGAAAAACTTATGGGTACAAAATATGCATTACCCAGCTTGTCTTTGTAATGCAATTAAACTATATGTTAAAAGGGAAGAATGATTAACATTAAAATATACGGTTTTGGAAAAATAAAATGAAATTACATACCCATACACATGGCAAACACACCCGTCTCACCTGCCTCCCCTTCTCAATCTGGAGAAATATTTATTCCATCATGTTAGCAAATGATATTCCCTTTTTAGTTCAAACAAATAAGCCCTTTAATGGTTAGTCTTGAATTAAGCACTGGAGCAGCAGAAGTTTTGATTTTCATAGATATCTATTTTTTATATCTAAGTCCTGTGTATTGATTTTCGCACATAGTTATACGTTGTATAACATTCAGTCATGAGAATACTATTACCAGACTACCTAAATTTACCTGTACCCCAAACATTTATATAACAACTGTATAGGCCACTATCCCCTTTGTAGAAATGGTCGAGTCAAATAATAATCCTAATAACATTCATCTCTCTACTTATAAACAAGTCAACAATCTCCTCCCATCTCATTCCACAATTACGCACATTCAGAGCCCCAATGGCTAGGCTTCTGGATGACAAGCCACGATTCCTCACGAGAGGATAAAAAATAGAGGGTACTCCCAGTTAACTTGCTCTGCCCACTATAGTCGAGTTTTACGGCACACAAGGGAAACAGAGATGGTATTTGCTCTTTGTTCCATGAAAATGAAAAAAAAAAATAATTCAGAGTAAGAGAGTATTAACTTTGGGCGGCAGAGGATTCTCAATGCCTACTTTTATGAAGAAAATATAGAACGGCGGGGGGTTTGGTAAATGAAGTAGTGTTTTTAGAAATAAAATCAATGTTTAAATTAACAGTTATGGAAGCAGTATTATGAGCCTAAATATCTCTTTTGCAAAGCATAAAATTTATGTAATATATATAAATATATATATATATATATATATATATATATATATATATATATATATATATATATATATATATATATATATATATATATATATATATATATATATATATATATATATATATATATATATATATATATATATATATATATATATATATATATATATATATATATATATATATATATATATATAGTATGTATATATATATATATCTATATATCTATATATATATATATATATATATATATATATATATATATATATATATATATATATATATATATATATATATATATATATATATATATATATATATATATATATATATATATATATATATATATATATATATATATATATATATATATATATATATATATATATATATATATATATATATATATATATATATATATATATATATATATATATATATATATATATATATATATATATATATATATATATATATATATATATATATATATATATATATATATATATATATATATATATATATATATATATATATATATATATATATATATATATATGTATATGTATATGTATATGTATATATATATATATATATATATATATATATTATATATATATATATATATATATATATATATATATATATATATATATATATATATATATATATATATATATATATATATATATATATATATATATACATATATATATATATATATATATATATATATATATATATATATATATATATATATATATATATATATATATATATATATATATATATATATATATATATATATATATATATATATATATATATATATATATATATATATATATATATATATATATATATATATATATATATATATATATATATATATATATATATATATATATATATATATATATATATATATATATATATATATATATATATATATAAACACGAGTACATATACAATGGCCGTAACTCCATTGTAAAGTTATTTGCCAAATCAAAGTGCAACCATTCACCCTAGCTTGAATTCATGATTCAAGCTCAGGGTTCATTGTGTATTGCCAGTGGGAAAGCATCTACCTTATGTCTGTAATACTAAATAAGAGAATGTAAACACGGTGTGAAGTCATGTTATGTCCAACATTCATTGTTTATTGGCACTGTGAAACATCTGCGTCAGAGCTGTAATAATTCGAGCTGAGAGAGAATAATGGAAATCCTTGAGCCAAAACAAGACCTTCATGTTAATAAACAGTGGGAGAGGATTTGCTCGGAGATGAGAGTAAATAAACATATAAATGAAAACCCACTTTTTATTCTGATATCCTTTTTCATTCTAATTCATGATAGCAGGAAAATAACAAGGACGCTTACTTAAGGAGACTGAGTCAAAGCAAGCCATACATACATATACATGGCCACATTTCCCCTAGCAAGGGGGTGGCCGAGCCAAAAAAAAGCACGCATTCACCACGATTCACACATACCTCAACAACTCCTCTTAGCTCCTTGGGGATAAAGTGTTGCCACAATTCCCCCCTACCACCCTGCTGGGTTACCCAGAAGGTAGTCTCACAAGGATAGTCTACAGAGGGCCCGACAGCCGCAGCTGGTTTACCCCCACCGCTTCATCAGATGGCAACTCCCTCACACCCTTCCATCACAGTTTGCTGAGCTTGCAGGTGCGAGAAATCCCTATGGCCCGTGTAACCTTTACATAATCAACCTCCACTCATCCCTATCTCTTGAACTCTCTCTACCCTATTCCACTAACATTCCACTTGCATGCAATGCCCTTTTCACGACATCCAGCCATCTCATTCTAGGTCTTCCTCTTGGACTAACTCCAATCACTTCTGCACTCCATACTCTCTTTGCCATATTCTCATCACTCATCCCTTCCATCTGTCCAAACCAATTCAAAACGCTCTGATATAACCTATCCGACAGCATTCTTTCAACATTAATTTTCTGCCTAATCTCATTTCTCATTCTATCTATTCTAGATACACCAATCATACTTCTCAAACAGCTCTTCTCCAATACATTCTGCTTGTTTTTTGCATTTTCTTTTGCATTCCAAGTCACTGCTCTGTACAATGTTGTAGGCACAGTCACACCATATATCTTTCTCTTTTCATTCACTCCTGAATACCTATTTCTCATCACACTTTTCAATCCGCCTTGACATATACTCGCTTCCTTTGCTCTATGACGTACCTCCGAATCCACTTGTCCATTCCTCTCAACTTCTTCAAGCAACTCCCCTTTCACTCCTTCATTTAATCTACCAGCCTTAACACTCCTCGTGCATCTCATGACTTTACTTTTACCAATATTCACTCTCAACTTCCTTCTTTCACACACCCAACAAATTTAGCCACCAAACCATTCAGTCCATTCTCAATATCAGCCACCAGTGCTGTGTCATCAGTGAATATCAATTGATTCAATTTGCACAACCTTGCATACTCACCCACTACTTCTAAGCCTCAGTCTAATATTTGTTCATTTACTTCCCTTAACACTCCATTCATAAACAAATTAAACAACCACTGTGACATGTAACAACCTTACATAAGCCTGCATTCACCTCAAACCAATCACTCATACCATTCCAAACTCTCAAACATCCTCAACTAATCATGTAAAAACTATTCACCACATTAAACTAACTTCCACTTATTTCATACAGTTGCAAAACAAGCCATAAAAAACTTAATGAGCTTGATGAGGGTTATATTTCATAAAGAGAGAATGATGATCTAAATACGTGTTTTGATTCTCACCGACCTTCAGAAGCAATAAAGTTCACCTTTTAATTTGTTTTGTGTTCTTATGGTATTCATTCCCACATTACTTTGCAACGCTGCAATGCATATATCATTAAAAGCAGTACCCATTTTACAGCCATTGCTGATATAATTAAATGATTCTAACAATCATGGAACACTGGGTTTAAGGGACGATGAACAAATGAAAAATCTTCTACATAATGCATTTATCTTAGTGAACGCACAAACGATCATCATAGATTATTTTGTGAATTTTAATAGGAACTATTCGACACTGATATTAGCAGTTACATCTTATTAAGACAATAGTGCAAACAATGTGAAGATTAATTATAACCCAATAGTGAGGTTCTTAGACATGTACATCAAAGTTAAGTTCGCTTTCTCTTTTTTGTAGCTACATTTCATTAGCAACACTTCTCCTACAACCAAACCTTTTCAGAGGTACTATTCTTTGGAAAGCATTTAACGTTTCACAGATACTTCTATTTTGTGATCACAATTCATTAGCAATACTTTACTGCTATCACAACTTGTCAGCAATATCATGCCTAAGACAACATTCATTCAAAAACACAACCCATTTGCATCTACAAAGGCTCTTAGCTATTATGCTCTCTGGTGGCAACACTTTTAATGTAGAGCCATGCACCTTTGACCGCATCTCATCAAGAGCATTATCCTCCTGCAACATTATCTCATCAGAAAACGTACCCCCTGAGACTACTCATACACCTTGCTGGCATTCTTCTTTTCCCATGACCACAGCACTCTAAGCAATGCTGCCCCCCTTCATACGCACCTTATCGACAGCAACATCTCTTGTTACCACAGATTAATATAAACAACATCGGTGGATTTCAATTTCCAGTAAAACTGTTCACCTGCAGCCACACCTTGTCGGTAATGAAATCCTCTTGCACTCATACCGCATAAGTAATGCTACACTTCTACATTTACAACTGGCAGCAACACAATCTCACTATTGTACATCGGCAGTGACCTCCTGCAACCAAAACTTGTCATCAAAACAACCTCCCTGTGATCACAACACCTCTGCAGGAATACCATCACGCAATCAAATATTGTAGTCACTGCTTACCGCAGTCACTTCATAACACGGAATTAAATCCTTCTTCCACCAGCTGAAATCCAAATAATTTATATTTTTTTGTATATTTTAATACATTTTTTTATGTGTATGCTCATGAAATATCACTATTCTCTTGTTGCTATTTTATGAGTGTAACACCAAGACGGGCACAGAAGATTGCCCTCTTGGTGCCTGGGCAAGAAGAAAATATAAAGCAAATAGAAACAGAAAGGGGAGTGGTGTGTCTTATTAGATGTAAAGGGATAAGAGATGTGTAACAAATATTTAAGAATATTCGGTGACGAGATATGCAGAGAAAGAGAACTGTTGCTGAATGAAGACTAAAATCGAGCTGTACTGGACAGTCCCATATAAGTTCAAAGACTTGCAGCTTACACTAAACTTGCCAAATTTTAAATAAAATAGAGAGAAAAAGTAGGAGGCACTGGAAATGGTAAAGTGGCCTTATATTTCGAATAATAAAATTACTTTATAACTGAGGGACATGCTTGCATAAAGCCTCAAACACCTGATAATATGTTATTAAAAGTGTTTAAGGAAGAATTACCATCTTGCATACACGCACAGAGAACACTTGCAAAGGCACGTTGCTATGATACGGTGTACTGACAGTTTCCTCCCATCCACCTCTAGACTCTGGAAGTCTCTTCCTCTTTCTGTATTTCCTAATTCTTATAGGCTATCTACCTTCAAAAAGCGGATCTATCTTCATCTCAGGGCATAATCCTGCCAAATCTCCAGGTCCTCAGTACTTAGACTATTCTTTCAGCCTGTCCTTTTCCTATTGTATATCACTCCCTATTTCTACCTTATCCTTAACCTTCTACTTTATCTACATCTAAATGCTTTCTTCGTGCCAGGGCCTGATGAAAGTAATTTTCTTGTATATTAGAGTGTAACACTTATAATAAAACACACACACAAACAAGATGTACAAAAACTATAGCAGCCATAAAAATATAACTTGAGTTAAAGATATAAACAAAATTTCCAAGTACAATATTGCTTGTGCACCAATTTCAATGAGTGGACTAGAAATTTGTCTTATGGAGTATTTATCTTTTTAAGAAAAGTAAAACTACATAAAAAGGTGGGAATTGATTCATTTTGTTTCTCTCTCTCTCTCTCTCTCTCTCTCCCTCTCCTCTCTCTCTCCTCTCTCTCTCTCTCTCTCTCTCTCTCTCTCTCTCTCTCTCTCTCCTCTCTCTCTCCTCTCTCTCTCTCTCTCTCCTCTCTCTCTCCTCTCTCTCTCCTCTCTCTCTCTCCATCAGGTGGTCTTATGTTTATAAATCTCTTCTTTTTGGATTTTTGCTTTCTTGTCATTACATCATCTAGGAAATTCATAGTCAAATAAGCACATTACCATATGTGAAAACATGAATTATATTTTACCCAACCGGGACTCAAACATAGGACACACAGTTTCTGTGCCAATGTGCTACTAGCTACACCACAGAAGGTCTAAAAGAGAAACCATCCATACAACTTAACTGCAATACTAGGAATGAACGCATTCTATCTGAATGCCTTTCTTTTCATATTACAGTTTCTCCCAATCTCAATCGTGGCTTTGCTTTCGCATATAATTAAAATCCTAATTTTAATGGGCATCAGCAATAATCAAATAAGCACATTATCATATGTGAAAACATGCATCATATTTTACCCGACCTGAACTCGAACCTTGGGCACATTGTTACTGTGCCAAATCACCACCAACTACACCACAGGTCTAAAAAAGACCAACCTTTAGGGAACATAGTTACTGTGTCAAAGCACCACCAACTACACCACAGTAGGTCTAAAAGAGACCAGCCTCACAATTTAACTGCTATATTAGGAATGAATGCATTCTATCTGAGTGCCTTTTTGTTCTTCTTACAGTTTCTCCCAGCCTCACTTGTAGCTTTGTTTTCACATTTAATTCAGTCAGATTCAGTTAGATTGGGATTTGAATTAAATGCTAAAACGAAGTCACGATTGAGGTTGGGAGAAACTACAATATGAACAATAAGGCAATCAGATAGAATGCATTCATTCTTAGTATAGCAGTTAATCTGTAAGGTTGGTTTCTCTTTTAGATCTTGTATGATATATATATATATATATATATATATATATATATATATATATATATATATATATATATATATATATATATATATATATATATATATATATATATATATATATATATATATATATATATATATATATATATATATATATATATATATATTATGATTGTGATGCAGGGACAGGCAAGAAAATTGCCCTCATCAAAAAAGGCTTTGCAATGAGGAGAACATTAAGATGAAAAAAAGTAAAAGGTTAAGGAGAAGGCAGAGATGAGGCATTGATGCACAATAACCAAGGATAGTCTGAAATAATAGTCAAAGTACTGAGGACCTAGAGTTATGGCAGGATTAGGCGCTGAGGTGACAGTAGATAGAGTTTTTAAAAAAAGGTTATATGAATTAGGAAAGACAGAAGGAGAAATAGACTTCCAGTGAGTAGAGGAAGATGGGAAGAAGCAGTCACTATACCAACCAATCCGTAAGCTACAAAGCTCCACAGAGTACCCGTGAGACGAAGCCGCTTGGCGAGTGCCCCTCGGCCTCGGCAGTGGGGGGGGGATGCAACTCACTAACTCATCAGAGTAGTGATGGAAGTAGTAGCAATAGAAAAGAGAAAGAGATGAAACCTTATGACGAAGAGAAAGAGAATCCGGATTAGAAGCTGGAGAAAGGCCATTAATGAGTCAGACTGCCTTAGATTCAACCCTATCAAGGAAATAAGTATATGAAGAAGCACCCCAGATATGTGAGCAGTATTTTAAGCAGGGACGGATAAGAGCTTTTTTTTATTTTAAGTAACTGGACAGAGGAAAAGTGACGACAAACACTAAAAAGAACCTTAAATTTTTTGGATTGAGCTTTAGAAATTTGGATTACGTGATTCCTCCAAGACAAATTAAAGGCTATCTGAATTTCTAGTATTCAATAGAATTATGAGGGTAAAATTCATTAGTTTCGAAGACAATAGGGCTATCAGGGGGAGAATAAGATAAAGAGATAGCCAGGAACTGCATGAGGCATTTAATTTAACTAAGATTTGGGTACCCTACTCGGATACTCTCTGCAATTGGGGTTAAGAGTAGAAGAAAGAGTGACACAAGATTAATTTTGGAAGCAGATGAAGATTGTGAAGAATAGGCAGAGTAAAAATGAAGGGTAGAATCGTCGGCAGCGTGATGAAAAGAGGAGGATGAGGACTGAGAAAGATGGTTGATGAAGAGAAGGAACAGAGTAGGTGAAAGAGCAGAGCCCTGTGAAATACCACTGGTGACCGGGAATAGGTTAGATGTTGCACTTTCAACAACCACAGATATAAAACGGTCAGCATGAAAATTGGTAATCAGAGAACAGAGAAAGGCGGTAAAGCCATAAGCAGGGAGTTTGGCCAACAGAACATTGTACCAGACTCTGTCAAAAGCCTTATAGATATCAAGGGGGGCGCAATGGATTTCCAATATTTCTTCAGAGAAGATGTCCCTGCATGAATAAAATAGGACAGAAGGTCACCAGTGGATCTTGCCTTGCTGGATCGATACTGATGACTTGAGATATGTGAGTTGGATTCAAGACATGAGAATTGAGCAAAGTTTCTAAAACTATAGTTATAGAAGAGGTTAGGGCAATAGGTCAATAGCTTGAAGGAATAGAGCAGTCATCCTTCTTAGGAACAGGTTGCACTCGATCATGCTCCCAAGATGATGAACAGATACTGGTTGACAGAATAAAGCAAACCAGACAGCAAAGCACAGGAGCCACTTCATCAGAACACTCCTTAAGGAACCTTGCAGGGATGCCATCGAGACCAGATGCTATGCTCGTCTTTAGTGGGCGAAGAAACTTAGGAACACTGCTTATAGAAAGGATAAGGGAGGGCACAGGTTTAGAGAATGGTAAAGAATGAGGGACAGGTTTGCTGTAATCATTTATGAAAGAGTTGGAAGAAAAATGAAAGCCAAATAGATTGGCTTTGTCAGTGGGAGAGCAAGCAATTAAACCATCAGAATGAATGAGAGGGGGAGAGATTGTATTACAAAAGTTTTTGGCTAAGGACCAAAAATCACTTATTAGTGGGAGAGGATTTAAGGTCATATACTTTCCTTCTTTAAAGGAAGCTTTCGAACTTCAAATCTGAGCAGTTCACGATTCCTAGCTGTAATAAAAGCAGAACAAGTTAAATCAAATGGATAGGGTTTGTTCAACCAGTGTGCATGTTCAATTGCGTGAATAGTCATGCAGCAGGTAAGATCAAGCCAAGGATTAGGAGAAAAAGTTTTCATAGAGGAGGGGCTAATTACCTCCATTCCCAAGGTTATGATCTCGGCAGCTATTAGGGCTACCTGTTCAGGTTTTTGGTACCAAAAGCAGTAGTCATCCCACGCAAAGATAAAGAGGAAATTATGCAAAACTTCACGTTGGGTACACTCGTAGTGCCAAAGGCAGTGCTGAGTAGGAGGAACTGGTGGAGAGGGAGTAAAAATGGAAGAGATTGAGATTACAGTGTAGTTATATTTACCAAGAGAGGAAAGTACAGAATATGAATAAATTAAAGGATTAGAAGTAAGAAATGGATCAAGAATGTTGACCGCATGTTCATATCAATCGAGAATACGAGTAGGATGTATGACAATCTGCTCCAGATAGTGAATAATAGAGAAGGCAAGGCTCTCACTTCCTAACACATCAGTGTGAGAAGAAATAAGCCACTCAGTGTGGTGTAAATTGAAGTCCTCAATGTAGATAACTTTAGCATGTTGCTGAGAAGATAGGAAGGACACATGGCAAGAGGACATATATTCAAAGAAAGACACAAAGTCAGTGGATTTTGGAGAACAGTAGCAGAAGCAAAGGAATATAGTGGTAGTGGAGAGGTAGATTTCAGCCAGAGAAATATCAAATTCAGGAAATTGAAGGTCAATGAGCCTAGCAATAGGAGTGTTAGTTTTGCTGTAGGCACAGACCCCACCTTTGGAGAGGAAACGAGAATACAGGTATGTCAATCGGTGGTCAAAACATGCTTTAAAATACCAGATTAGGCATCTGGTGTACCTTGGACCTCGGATGCCAATTTTGGGATTTGTCTTGAATATATATCAAGACAGTTTATTTCTACATACATATGTAAGTGTTGTTTTGCATGATAGTTTGTTTCTTTTGTAGTTTAAGTGCATGTACGTAGATTTACAGACATTGTATGTATACTTATTCAATTATATAAAATTTAAGTATTTGAATACTTATTCACTTATATTATGTATAAGTATTCTTATGCATAATGTATGAAGAGCTCCGAAGTCGAGAGCGAAATCTGCTTTGGTAGGCTTTCTGCCAATTAATCTTTTACCACGTCATGATAACGTTGATTACTTTGTGTAAACAGAGAGTTCTTCGCAATTATAATTGTCCACATATTCAGAACATAATTTTTCTTGTGCTGAATGAACGATATATTTAATGTCATTGTGAAATTTTGTTCTA
>JAXCGZ010019583.1:30000-32500 GCA_037179515.1 Halocaridina rubra
AGCCCTCTCTTTCCTGTAAGATTCAGCTTTCCTCATCTTGAAATTCTAATAAGTTTGTTGCTGTTGATCTACCTTCTCTGAAGCCATGTTGTCTCACTGACAAAATGTTGAAGGTCTCCAACTGAAGAGAGATAGGTTTCCTTAGTAGTTTCTCCATAACTTTGCAAACTATGATGGTCAAGGAAGTTGGTCTATTGTTTAGAGCCGTATTCCTCCTTCCCTTTTTGAAGATAGGTATCACGTTTGCTTGTTTCCAGCATCTTGGAATCTCCCCTGACTCCAGCGACGTCTTAAATATGATACATAGTGATGCTGATATTGAATGTGCGCATTTTTTAAGTACATGAGGGATATATCATCAGGACCTGTAGCTTTATGAACATCTAACTCCATCAGCGCTTTGCATAACTCTGTGGTTGAAATGATGATGTTCTCTAATATCAGGCCATAAGCTTCTATCTCTGCATTCTAAAGGGGTGGGGTATTTTCTACTGTAAATACTGTCTGAAACTCCTTGTTCAATTCTTTGCAGATCTCTTCATCCATCTCATTGATGCTTCCATCCACTCTCTTAAGCTTTAAAAACTGTTCTTTTACCTTCAGTTTTCCTCTGATAAGCTGTGGAAAAGCTTGGGATTTTCTTTAGCCTTCCTGGTGATATCCCTTTCATAGTCTCTCTCGACCTCTCCTCTTTTACTTAGATAATCATTCCTTTCTCTTTTGTCGGTTTGCAGGCATTTATATTTTTTCTCCTCCTATATCTTTTCCAGCATTTGTCTATCCACTCCTTTGCTCTTTTACACTCAGTATTGAACCATTTCTCTCTGGCATGAATGACACCTACTTTGGTGGCAGGTATGCAGCAATCTACTATCTTACCATATTTCTTACAAAAGATGTCATACATTTCTTGTACCGATTTGTTGGAAAATGAGGTCCTTCAGTCAATTACTGCAAAAAAACTCATTCATTTTGATGTAATCTCCTTTCAGATAGTTCCTCCTCATGTCCTCAGGTCCTATACTCTCAGCCAGAACATCCACAATGATATACTCCATCAACAACACACAGTGGTCACTCTTTCCAATTGGTAGTTCATATTCAATTTTTTCATTATCCAACACGTTATCTGTGAATATCTTGTCCAGAATGAGTCTGCACCACTGTGTGGGTCAAGATTTATCCAATCTATCTCTTTATGATTAAAATCTCCCATAATCAAAATCCTACATTTTCTCTCACGTGTCATGTTAACAACTGTATTTATGACTTCAATAGATATATATATATATATATATATATATATATATATATATATATATATATATATATATATATATATATATATATATATATATATATTTATGAGTGTGACACCGGGACAAGCAAAAACTACCTAAGCAATAAAGGCCCGGACACGAGTAAATACCAAGATGAAGGAAAAGAAAAAGGTTAAGGACAAGGCAGAGTTGAGGCAATGTCACACAAAGAAAAGCGACAGACAGAAAAAAAGCAGTCAAAGTACAGACGACCCAGAGATATGGAGGACTAGGCTCTGAGATGACGATTGATCTGCTTTTTGAAGGATGAAACGTCATGAGAATTAGGAAAAACAGAAGTAGGAAGAGAGTTCCAGAGTCTGGAGGTAGATGGGAAGAAGCAGTCGCTGCACCGACCAATCCGCGAGCTACAAATCTCCACACAGTACGTCGCTTGGCGGATGTTATGTGGCCTCGACAGTGGGGGAGGGATGCAACTCGCCACCTCAATAGAGCAGCGATGGAAGTAGTAGCGATAGAAAAGCGAAAGAGAAGATACCTTACGGCGATGAGAGAGAGAATCCAGGTTAGAAGTAAGAGAAGGATCATTAATGAGCCTTACTGCCTTAGATTCAACCCCCTCAAGAAGATAAGTAAAGAAAGAAGCACCCCAGATGTGTGAGCAGTATTCTAAGCAGGGATGGATAAGACTTTTGTAAATTTTAATTAACTGCAAAGAGGAAAACTAATGACGAAAACGAAATAAAAACCCCAATTATTTGGATGAAGATTTAAAAATTTGGATTATGTGATTCCTCCTAGACAAGTTAGATGCTATGTGGATTCCTGATTTGTTGATAGAGTTAAGAGGGTAAATTTCATTAGTTTCGAAGACAATTGGGTTATCAGGAGGAGAAAATAAAGAGATAGCCAAAAACTGTGTCTTGGAGGCATTGAATTTAACTAAATTCTGAGTGCCCCACTCAGATACTCTCTGCAAATTGGAGTTAAGAGCAGAAGAAAGAGTGATACGAGATTGATTACGAGTAGCAGATGAAGGTTGTGAAGAAAAGGCAGAGGAAAAGTGAAGGGTAGTTTCATCAGCAAATGCAGGAAGAAGAGAGAAAAATGGGGATTGTAGAAGATCATTGATAAAGAGAAGGAACAGAGTTGGTGAAAGAACAGAGCCCTGTGGAACATCACTAGTAATAGAGAAAGTGCTAGATGTCGCACCATCAGCA
>JAXCGZ010019583.1:37500-45329 GCA_037179515.1 Halocaridina rubra
CTTGGATTACTTTTAACCTTCTGTGGTGTAATGGTAGTGCCTTGACTTAGTAATCATAAGTCCTAGGTTCGAGTCCCGGTCGGTGTAAAAAATGATTCATGTTTTCACATATATAATGTGCTTATTGGTTATTTCATGGTCCGAATGAGATTAGGAATTGAATTAAATGCTAAAATGAAGCCACGAGTGAGGTTAGGGAATCTGTAATATGAAAATAGTGGCATTCAGTTAGAATGCATTCATTCCTAAGTATGGCAGATATAAGCTATAAGGTTGGATTCCTTTTATCCTTCTGTGGTGTAGTGGTAGCGCCTTGACTTAGTAATCATAAGTCCTAGGTTCGAGTCCCGGTCGTGGTAAAAAATGATTCATGTTTTCACATATATAATGTGCTTATTGGTTATTTCATGGCCCGAATGAGATTGGGAATTGAATTAAATGCTAAAATGAAGCCACGACTGAGGTTGGGGAATCTGTAATATGAACATAGTCTCATTCAGTTAGAAGGCATTCATTCCTAAGTATATCAGATATAAGCTATAAGCTTGGATTACTTTTAACCTTCTGTGGTGTAGTGGTAGTGCCTTGACTTAGTAATCATAAGTCCTAGGTTCGAGTCCCATTCGGGATAAAAATTGATTCATGTTTTCACATATATAATGAGCTTATTGGTTATTTCATGGCCCTAATGAGATTGGGAATTGAATTAAATGCTAAAATGACGCCACGAGTGAGGTTGGGGAATCTGTAATATGAACATAGTGGCATTCATTTAGAATGCATTCATTCCTAAGTATGGCAGATATAAGCTATAAGTTTGGATTCCTTTTAACCTTCTGTGGTGTAGTGGTAGCGCCTTGACTTAGTAATCATAAGTCCTAGGTTCGAGTCCCGGTCGGGGTAAAACATGATTCATGTTTTCACATATATAATGTGCTTATTGGTTATTTCATGGCCCGAATGAGATTGGGAATTGAATTAAATGCTAAAATGAAGCCACGAGTGAGGTTGAGGAATCTGTAATATGAACATAGTGGCATTCAGTTAGAATGCATTCATTACTAAGTATCTCATATATAAGCTATAAGGTTGGATTCCTTTTAACCTTCTGTGGTGTAGTGGTAGCGCCTTGACTTAGTAATCATAAGTCCTAGGTTCGAGTCCTGGTCGGAGTAAAAAATGATTCATGTTTTCACATATATCATGTGCTTATTGGTTATTTCATGGCCCGAATGAGATTGGGAATTGAATTAAATGCTAAAATGATGCCACGAATGAGGTTGGGGAATATGTAATATGAACATAGTGGCATTCAGTTAGAATGCATTCATTACTAAGTATGGTAGAAATAAGCTATAAGGTTGGATTCCTTTTAACCTTCTGTGGTGTAGTGGTAGCGCCTTGACTTAGTAATCATAAGTCCTAGGTTCGAGTCCCGGTCGGGGCAAAAAATGATTCATGTTTTCACATATATAATGTGCTTATTGGTTATTTCATGGCCCGAATGAGATTGTTAATTGAATTAAATGCTAAAATGAAGCCAAGAGTGAGGTTGGGGAATCTGTAATATGAAAATAGTGGCATTCAGTTAGAATGCATTCATTCCTAAGTATGGCAGATATAAGCTAAAAGGTTGGATTCCTTTTAACCTTCTGTGGTGTAGTGGTAGCGACTTGACTTAGTAATCATAAGTCCCAGGTTCGAGTCCCTTTCGGGGTAAAAAATGATTCATGTTTTCACATATATAATGTGCTTATTTGTTATTTCATGGCCCGAATGAGATTGTCAATTGAATTAAATGCTAAAATGAAGCCACGAGTGAGGTTGGGGAATCTGTAATATGAACACAGTGGCATTCAGTTAGAATGCATTCATTACTAAGTATGGCAGATATAAGTTATAAGGTTGGATTCCTTTTAACCTTCTGTGGTGTAGTGGTAGTGCCTTGACTTAGTAATCATAAGTCCTAGGTTCGAGTCCCATTCGGGGTAAAAATTGATTCATGTTTTCACATATATAATGATCTTATTGGTTTTTTCATGGCCCGAATGAGATTGGGAATTGAATTAAATGCTAAAATGAAGCCAGGAGTGAGGATGGGGAATCTGTAATATGAACATAGTGGCATTCACTTAGAATGCATTCATTCCTAAGTATGGCAGATATAAGCTATAAGTTTGGATTCCTTTTAAAATTCTGTGGTGTAGTGGTAGCGCCTTGACTTAGTAATCATAAGTCCTAGGTTCGAGTCCCATTCGGGGTAAAAAATGATTCATGTTTTCACATATATAATGTGCTTATTGGTTATTTCATGGCCCGAATGAGATTGGGAATTGAATTAAATGCTAAAATGAAGCCACGAGTGAGGTTGGGGAATCTGTAATATGAACATAGTGGCATTCAGTTAGAATGCATTCATTCCTAAGTATGGCAGATATAAGCTATAAGGTTGGATTCCTTTTAACCTTCTGTGGTGTAGTGGTAGCGCCTAGACTTAGTAATCATAAGTCCTAGGTTCGAGTCCCGGTCAGGGTAAAAAATGATTCATGTTTTCACATATATAATGTGCTTATTGGTTATTTCATGGCCCGAATGAGATTGGGAATTGAATTAAATGCTAAAATGAAGCCACGATTGAGGTTGGGGAATCTGTAATATGAACATAGTGGCATTCAGTTAGAATGCATTCATTCCTAAGTATGGCAGAAATAAGCTATAAGGTTGGATTCCTTTTAACCTTCTGTGGTGTAGTGGTAGCGCCTTGACTTAGTAATCATAAGTCCTAGGTTCGAGTCCCGGTCGGGGTAAAAAATGATTCATGTTTTCACATATATAATGTGCTTATTGGTTATTTCATATCCCGAATGAGATTGTTAATTGAATTAAATGCTAATATGAAGCCACGAGTGAGGTTGGGGAATCTGTAATATGAAAATAGTGGCATTCAGTTAGAATGCATTCATTCCTAAGTTTGGCAGATATAGGCTAAAAGGTTGGATTCCTTTTAACCTTCTGTGGTGTAGTGGTAGTGCCTTGACTTAGTAATCATAAGTCCTAGGTTCGAGTCCCATTCGGGGTAAAAAATGATTCAGCTTTTCACATATATAATGTGCTTATTTGTTATTTCATGGCCCGAATGAGATTGGGAATTGAATTAAATGCTAAAATGAAGCCACAAGTGAGGTTAGGGAATCTGTTATATGAAAATAGTGGCATTCAGTTAGAATGCATTCATTCCTAAGTATGGCAGATATAAGCTATAAGGGTGGATTCCTTTTAATCTTCTGTGGTGTGTTGGTAGCGCCTTGACTTAGTAATCATAAGTCCTAGGTTCGAGTCCCGGTCGGGGTAAAAAATGATTCATGTTTTCATATATATAATGTGCTTATTGGTTATTTCATGGCCCGAATGATATTGGGAATTGAATTAAATGCTAAAATGAAGCCACGAGTGAGGTTGGGGAATCTGTAATATGAACACAGTGGCATTCAGTTAGAATGCATTCATTCCTAAGTATGGCAGATATAAGCTATAAGCTTGGATTACTTTTAAACTTCTGTGGTGTAGTGGTAGCGCCTTGACTTAGTAATCATAAGTCCTAGGTTCGAGTCCCGGTCGGGGTAAAAAATGATTCATGTTTTCACATATATAATGTGCTTATTGGTTATTTCATGGCCCGAATGAGATTGGGAATTGAATTAAATGCTAAAATGAAGCCACGAGTGAGGTTGGGGAATCTGTAATATGAACATAGTGGCATTCAGTTAGAATGCATTCATTCCTAAGTATGGCAGATATAAGCTATAAGTTTGGATTCCTTTTAACCTTCTGTGGTGTAGTGGTAGCGCCTTGACTTAGTAATCATAAGTCCTAGGTTCGAGTCCCGGTCGGGGTAAAAAATGATTCATTATTTCACATATATAATGTGCTTATTGGTTATTTCATGGTCCGAATGAGATTGGGAATTGAATTAAATGCTAAAATGAAGCCACGACTGAGGTTGGGGAATCTGTAATATGAACATAGTGGCATTCAGTTAGAATGCATTCATTCCTAAGTATGGCAGATATAAGCTATAAGGTTGGATTCCTTTTAACCTTCTGTGGTGTAGTGGTAGCGCCTTGACTTAGTAAGCATAAGTCCTAGGTTCGAGTCCCGGTCGGGGTAAAAAATGATTCATGTTTTCACATATATAATATGCTTATTGGTTATTTCATGGCCCGAATGAGATTGGGAATTGAATTAAATGCTAAAATGAAGCCACGATTGAGGTTGGGGAATCTGTAATATGAACATAGTGGCATTCAGTTAGAATGCATTCATTCCTAAGTATGGCAGAAATAAGCTATAAGGTTGGATTCCTTTTAACCTTCTGTGGTGTAGTGGTAGGGCCTTGACTTAGTAATCATAAGTCCTAGGTTCGAGTCCCGGTCGGGGTAAAAAATGATTCATGTTTTCACATATATAATGTGCTTATTGGTTATTTCATATCCTGAATGAGATTGTTAATTGAATTAAATGCTAATATGAAGCCACGAGTGAGGTTGGGGAATCTGTAATATGAAAATAGTGGCATTCAGTTAGAATGCATTCATTCCTAAGTTTGGCAGATATAGGCTAAAAAGGCTGGATTCCTTTTAACCTTCTGTGGTGTAGTGGTAGCGCCTTGAATTAGTAATCAAAAGTCCTAGGTTCGAGTCCCATTCGGGGTAAAAAATGATTCAGCTTTTCACATATATAATGTGCTTATTTGTTATTTCATGGCCCGAATGAGATTGGGAATTGAATTAAATGTTAAAATGAAGCCACAAGTGAGGTTAGGGAATCTGTTATATGAAAATAGTGGCATTCAGTTAGAATGCATTCATTCCTACGTATGGCAGATATAAGCTATAAGGGTGGATTCCTTTTAATCTTCTGTGGTGTGTTGGTAGCGCCTTGACTTAGTAATCATAAGTCCTAGGTTCGAGTCCCGGTCGGGGTAAAAAATGATTCATGTTTTCATATATATAATGTGCTTATTGGTTATTTCATGGCCCGAATGATATTGGGAATTGAATTAAATGCTAAAATGAAGCCACGAGTGAGGTTGGGGAATCTGTAATATGAACACAGTGGCATTCAGTTAGAATGCATTCATTCCTAAGTATGGCAGATATAAGCTATAAGCTTGGATTACTTTTAAACTTCTGTGGAGTAGTGGTAGTGCCTTGACTTAGTAATCATAAGTCCTAGTTTCGAGTCCCGGTCGGGGTAAAAAATGATTCATGTTTTCACATATATAATGTGCTTATTGGTTATTTCATGGCCCGAATGAGATTGGGAATTGAATTAAATGCTAAAATGAAGCCACGAGTGAGGTTGGGGAATCTGTAATATGAACATAGTGGCATTCAGTTAGAATGCATTCATTCCTAAGTATGGCAGATATAAGCTATAAGTTTGGATTCCTTTTAACCTTCTGTGGTGTAGTGGTAGCGCCTTGACTTAGTAATCATAAGTCCTAGGTTCGAGTCCCGATCGGGGTAAAAAATGATTCATTATTTCACATATATAATGTGCTTCTTGGTTATTTCATGTTCCGAATGAGATTGGGAATTGAATTAAATGCTAAAATGAAGCCACGAGTGAGGTTGGGGAATCTGTAATATGAACATAGTGGCATTCAGTTAGAATGCATTCATTCCTAAGTATGGCAGATATAAGCTATAAGGTTGGATTCCTTTTAACCTTTTGTGGTGTAGTGGTAGCGCCTTGACTTAGTAATCATAAGTCCTAGGTTCGAGTACCGGTCGGGGTAAAAAATGATTCATGTTTTCACATATAAAATGTGCTTATTGGATACTTCATGGCCCAAATGAGATTGTCAATTGAATTAAATGCTAAAATGAAGCCACGAGTGAGGTTGGGGAATCTGTATTATGAACACAGTGGCATTCAGTTAGAATTAATTCATTCCTAAGTATGGCAGAAATAAGCTATAAGGTTGGATTCCTTTTAACCTTCTGTGGTGTAGTGGTAGCGCCTTGACTTAGTAATCATAAGTCCTAGGTTCGAGTCCCGGTCGGGGTAAAAAATGATTCATGTTTTCACATTTATAACGTGCTTATTGGTTATTTCATGGCCCGAATGAGATTGGGAATTGAATTAAATGCTAAAATGAAGCCACGAGTGAGGTTGGGGAATCTGTAATATGAAAATAGTGGCATTCAGTTAGAATGCATTCATTCCTAAGTATGGCAGATATAAGCTAAAAGGTTGGATTCCTTTTAACCTTCTGTGGTGTAGTGATAGCGCCTTGACTTAGTAATCATAAGTCCTAGGTTCGAGTCCCATTCGGGGTAAAAAATGATTCATGTTTTCACATATGTAATGTGCTTATTTGTTATTTCATGGCCCGAATGAGATTGGGAATTGAATTAAATGCAAAAATAAAGCCACGAGTGAGGTTGGGGAATCTGTAATATGAACATAGTGGCATTCAGTTAGAATGCATTCATTCCTAAGTATGGCAGATATAAGCTATAAGGTTGGATTCCTTTTAACCTTCTGTGGTGTAGTGGTAGCGCCTTGACTTAGTAATCATAAGTCCTAGGTTCTAGTCCCGGTCGGGGTAAAAAATGATTCATGTTTTCACATATATAATGTGCTTATTGGTTATTTCATGGCCCGAATGAGATTGGGAATTGAATTAAATGCTAAAATGAAGCCACGATTGAGGTTGGGGAATCTGCAATATGAACATAGTGGCATTCAGTTAGAATGCATTCATTCCTAAGTATGGCAGATATAAGCTATAAGGTTGGATTCCTTTTAACCTTCTGTGGTGTAGTGGTAGCGCCTTGACTTAGTAATCATAAGTCCTAGGTTCGAGTCCCGGTCGGGGTAAAAAATGATTCATGTTTTCACATATATAATGTGCTTATTGGTTATTTCATGGCCCGAATGAGATTGGGAATTGACTTAAATGCTAAAATGAAGCCACGTGTGAGGTTGGGGAATCTGTAATATAAACCTATATATATATATATATATATATATATATATATATATATATATATATATATATATATATAATATATATATATATATATATATATATATATATATATATATATATATATATATATATATATATATATATATATATATATATATATATATATATATATATATATATATATATATATATATATATATATATATATATATATATATATATATATATATATATATATATATATATATATATATATATATATATATATATATATATATATATATATATATATATATATATATATATATATATATATATATATATTATATATATATATATATATATATATATATATATATATATATAATATATATATATATATATATATATATATATATATATATATATATATATATATATATATATATATATATATATATATATATATATATATATATATATATATATATATATATATATATATATATATATATATATATATATATATATATATATATATATACATATATATACATATATATACATATATATACATATATATATATATATATATATATATATATATATATATATATATATATATATATATATATATATTTATATATATATATATATATATATATATAGTATATATATATATATATATATATATATATATATATATATATATATATATATATATATATATATATATATATAATATATATATATATATATATATATATATATATATATATATATATATATATATATATATATATATATATATATATATATATATGTCTGTGTGTGTGTCTCTCTCTCTCTC
>JAXCGZ010019584.1:0-2500 GCA_037179515.1 Halocaridina rubra
TGTAGAAACATCGCGCTTGATTATTCCAAGGAAATGATGTAACCAGTATATTGTTTGTGCGGATTAATATTGCTACATGTAACAGGTCTGTAACATGGACCTAAAACATTGCATTTTCGTTCTCTAAGTCGGCTTGCCATATCGCAGTTGAAGATTTTTATGCTGAAATGGAGAACCATTCTTTCAAGTAGTACTCTCAAATTCCAGGTGAATGACTTGGTATTTTAAAATAAAGCGTTTGTCTCTTTGCTAGCATGACTGCCTCCAATGTCCACAGAAGGATATATGTGTGTGCTTAAAACTATGACCTTGTTATATATATATATATATATATATATATATATATATATATATATATATATATATATATATATATATATATATATATATATATATATATATATATATATATATATATATATATATATATATATATATTTGTATATATATATATATATATATATATATATATATATATATATATATATATATATATATATATATATATATATATATATATATATATATATATATATATATATATATATATATATATATATATATATATATATATTCGTGTATGTGTATCTAATTGTGCTCATGGCAAAGAGCCTTATACTCATATCTCTCCGTCTCGTAGTTTGGTCTCATATATTCCTTACTAACACTCATCACACCTGCCCTTAAAACTTTAAATGCAAATAGTATAACTGCTTCCTCACTTAGTAAATTCTAGTTATCAGTTATTCTTATTTAAAAAAAAAAGTTTCTTTACAGCTCGCAAGCAATTTTTCTCGCGAGACTTCTAACTACGACATGTAGTTCTAGAGGCAGACATATCAAAACATCTTTCCCAATTCACTATGTCAGAACCCTGAAGGATTTTTGAAGTCGTTAATATATAAACCTCTTTCTTCTAGCTTCGAATGATGGCAAGTCTAACTCCTTCACCCTCTCCTCAGAACTGTGATTATGTATCTCTGTCCACCAGCTTTGTTCCATGTCTCTGGACTTTCCCCAACTTATTTATATGTTCTTCAAGTACGGATTCAAGATGGGCACCGCATATTTAAGTCATTTAGATACTTTTGAACATTTCCTTTACTGTCTGCCTTAAGGGCACCCTTATATATGGTGAGAAAGCAGGTGCTGCCTTGAATATGCAATTCATAAGCATTACCGGAGACAAATCTTCCTATATATTTACTCTTTTCGTTATCAGATTCATAAAGTTTTGTTTCTGCTGTTGATTAGCCAACCTTGGGCCTTCTTGCACTTTTAACCATTCTTATTACTTTATATTTTGAACTCTTGCATCTCCTTAACCACATCTCTGACCAGTCATGCAGACTATTTTGGTATTCCTGAAGTACTTTACCATATTTTTTGCGTTTCACTGTCTTAAATATCATTGCATCATCTTCAAACATATTGTGCGTGTGTGTTTGTGTCTAATTTTCAAAATATGTTTGTATATTAAAGCCATTCTTGCATTGAAAGATCTTTCACCGAAGGATGATGTATACTAGAGAGGAATTGGCTTTTTTTCTGTATATATGTCGTCAAGATGTCTGTGTGTGTATGTATGTGTGTGTGCGAATTCTTCATAACACTTAAACCTTTCTTTCTGACCATGTGTGCGCCATAATATCCACCCAAAGATGACTGTATAGTTAATAATAAAAGCTTTTATATTTTGTGAGTATATGTTCATATCAAACCTTCACCTGGGAGTATTTTTGTGTATGTCGACTTAGTACTAGAAGGTTGTCTGTATTAATATCCAAATCCATTCTTTCTTTGCTTTTCTTTGTGTCTTGAATATCCAGAGATAGATATTTGCTTGATAAATGAAATTGTCTCTTTTTGATATATATTTGTGTCAGGTCTTCACAAGGAAAAATATTTTTTGTCTGTGCATGTTTGTGTCTCAATGCTTCACGGCAAGATGTTTGTATGTCCTAAAGGAAAAGCAACCTTTCTGCAAATCTGTCCACCTCACATATAGTCAGAGAGATATATGTATTTTTAAAATGTCTGTCTGTCAAACTTTGAATCTCTGCGTGATTGATATATCCTCGAAAAGGATGTTTGTATGTTCAAACCCATATTCTACTCTCTGTGGATGTTTCCGTTTAAGCCCCCGAAGCAACATGTTTGTAGATCATAAGCAGAGCCTTCTTGCGAAGGACTTGTTTTGGCAAATGTTATCGTTACCCTGAGTGCATGCCCATGCTAACCTCAGACCGTGACGGGGCGCGAATATCAGGTTGCAAAATATTATTTTCAATAAGTATAGCCTATGTATGGCTCTCCAGTCTTGACAGAAAGATGCTTGTCTATTATTTATGAGTGTGGCACCGGGACGGGGGAAAAAAAAAACTCTCATCGGGCCTGACCCCCCAAAAAAAATAAATAAATAGATACAGAGACGGGGAGTGTTGCGACTTGCCATATGTAAAAGGATAGTAAGAAATTTGTACTGATTGCGCCGTAATAT
>JAXCGZ010019584.1:12500-17500 GCA_037179515.1 Halocaridina rubra
AACACCTCATCATTAACATGAAATTAACTTTTCTAATTCTTTTTCATAGAGTCCTTTTTCCATAATTAAAGTATTGATACAATTTTTCCCCTCTTTTTTTATTTCGTTGGTGAGGGGATCGGCAGGGCGTGAGGTTAGGGGTGGGGAGATGGAAAGAGTTGTTGAGTCTATGCTGCTTTATTTATTTTTTCATTTATTTGTTTTTTAAATTATTTATTTATTTATTTTTATATATACGAGAAGGAAAGTAAAATTTCAGTTAGGGAAGAATGCCACAGGCTTCTATAATACGGCCAAAAAAAAAGTGTGTGCAATTATTAATAATATATATATATATATATATATATATATATATATATATATATATATATATATATATATATATATATATATATATATATATATATATATAATGCTTTAAGGTGAGGTTTAAAATAATTGTTGAAACACAAACAAATATGTGTTTGTGTGTTAGTTTGTGTGCTATCGCAATTACATACATTTAATGAGATAAGGGTTCTAAATTGTTAACAAATATTATTATTGTAATTAATAATAATAATAATAATAATAATAATAATAATAATAATAATAATAATAATAATAATAATAATAATAATAATTATTATTATTATTATTATTATTATTATTATTATTATTATTATTATTATTATTATCATTATTATTATTGTTATTATTATTATTGTTGTTGTTGTTGTTGATATGCGACTATTACTACTTCTGCCACTAATAATGACATTAATAATAATTATTATTATTATAATAACAATAATAATAATAATAATAATAATAATAATAATAATAATAATAATAATAATAATAACAATAATGATGATAATTATGATAATCATTGTTTTTTCTAATAATTAAATTATTATTATTATTATAATTATTATTATTATTATTATTATTATTATTATTATTATTATTGACAAAAATACAGTGGTAACGCGCTGGCTTCGCATTCACGAGGTCGAAAGATCGGTCCCCGTCCAAGACCGAGAGTTTAAGCTGTTTACTGGCAGGAACTGCTGTGGGTGGACATCAAAGTGGGGGGTTGGGGCTTGTCCTGGCTGACGAATACCCATTGTAAAATGGAAATAAAGTTTATTATTATTATTATTATTATTATTATTATGACTAGATACGTGTAAACACATTGTTCTCAAAGAAATAATTTGCTATTGTTTTTTATTACATTTATTATTTTTATTGTGAAAATTACTAACAAAAATCGCCTTTGCCTTTTAGTTTTTATTTATTTTTTTTTTGCACAAAATTGCTCTATCCAGAAGTAAAATATTGTGTGGGGGGAAAAATTCCATATTTCGAGACTAAATTATCCTTGATCGTGGGAACTTCGCTCCCATAAGTTAGTTATGACTGCTGCTGCTGCTGATTTTTTGATGAATGGCACTCATGTCCTAGGGTTGGAAAGGTAGGGGGGGGGGATATTTGGCTCTCTATTTTTAATGCAATTTTTCTTTGTATTATTTATTCGATTTTGTTTCAAATAATAATAATTATAATGATAATAATAAATAATAATAATAATAATAATAATAATAATAATAATAATAATAATAATAATAATAATAATAATAATAATCATAATAATAATAATAATAATAATAATAATAATAATAATAATACTAAGAATAAGAGTACGAAGAAGAAGAAGAAGAATTATAAAATAGTAGCAGTAGCATTAGTAGTAATAATAGAAGTAATAACAATTGTAGCAATAGTAGTAATCGAATTACTGGTAACACTAATTGCAGTCATAGTATCATATCAGCAAACATAAAAGATATTAATAATATACAAAACAGGGTGTCGCAAAAGCTTTTCATCAAATAGAATATTTTGCCGTTATATTCAAATGACGCCACAGTAGTCGCCGTGTCTCAAGCGGTAGCGTCCGCGACTCTGAGGCGTCAGGTCGAGGGTTCGCCCCCCGTCACGGTCTGAGGTTAGCAAGGGCATGCACTCAGGGTAACGATTACATCTGCCAAATCAAGTCCTTCGCAAGAAGGCAACCGTCCTAGCCCTTAATAGAAAAGGGAGTCCGTGACGTAAAACCGGTACTATTCAAATGTCGCCACAAAGAAACGTCTAGTGGATTGACATCACAGATGTTCAGTCTTCATGTATAATGACCATTCTAACTGATAAATGTGGAAAAAATAAAAGAAGTATAAAATAGAATAAAAAAAAATTGCAAAAGAAGTCATATTTCCATATGTATGAAAATCTTTACTATGTAATAATGTACATATCTATTATTTCTTCTAGATTTATCTGTTTTTTTCTGCGTAATCAAGATCTGTATGGCGCCATTTTGCTCTTTTTAGAGCCTCAAGCTTTAGGAATCTGTTCTATCACGGACCAATTACATCTACCATGTGTGTGAAGGCGAAGCTTTTTTTTTTTTTTTTTTTTTTTTTTTTTTTTTTTTTTTTTTTCCCTGAATCATCAACATCTTTACTAGGATCTATCGTCATCTCAGGGCCTAATCCTGCCATATCTCTAGGTCCTCAGGACTTCGATTATTCTTTCAGCCCAACCTTTTCCTATCGTGTATCATTACCTCATCTCTTCCTTGTCCTTAACCTTTTACTTTTTGTTCGTCTTAGAGTTTTTTTCATGCCCGGGCCTTTATTGATGAGGACAATTCTCTTGCCTGTCCCGGTGTCACACTCATTTTAAAAAACTTCTCTGTTAGCAATATTTCCCTAGTTCTTAACACAGAGTTCCTGATAGCTTAATGATAGAGCGCGCAAATCGGGAAGCGACTGAAGTGGATTTGATCCCACCACGGGTCGTTAGAAAGGGTATCCAACCTTAAGCACTCCCCAATCTCTGTTGTCTGCATCCACTCCCATTCGAATGGGGACGAAGTATAATGCATAAAACAGTTGCTGTTTCTCGGTGCATCTGGGAGAGTAGTGTTCTTATTTGGCCAAGAGTTTTATGACCAAATCTAATATCATCTCTTAGCTGGGACTGGGTCCAGCACCAAGATGAGCTGGCTTACTCCCCCAGTGCCTGGGTGTCATATTTTGGGAATTGGAATTAGTCGTAGGATAAGATCTGCTCTTTTGGCCTTTATATTATTTGTCAGCCAAGTATCACCCAATAATATATATATATATATATATATATATATATATATATATATATATATATATATATATATATATATAGAGAGAGAGAGAGAGAGAGAGAGAGAGAGAGAGAGAGAGAGAGAGAGAGAGAGAGAGAGAGAGAGAGAGAGAGAGAGAGAGAGAGAGAGTATGAATATAACTACATACATGCAACGTACATATCTGTACATATAGAGATAAATACGCATACATAGAAACAGATAGATAGATAGATAGATAGATAGAGAGAGAGAGAGAGAGAGAGAGAGAGAGAGAGAAAGAGAGAGAGAGAGAGAGAGAGAGAGAGAGAGAGAGAGAGAGAGAGAGAGAATATGAATATAACTATACACATGCAACGTACATATCTGTAAATATAGAGGTAAATACGCATACACTGAGAGAGAGAGAGAGAGAGAGAGAGAGAGAGAGAGAGAGAGAGAGAGAGAGAGAGAGAGTGGCTTTTAGTGAGATACACCTTTCGTTACTTTTAACAAGGAGATAAGGATTATGATATTAATGGATAGTATTGTAGGTAAGGTTATTTAATGCTTTTATAATTAGATGTTTCGGAGATCCAGTATAAGTATCATCTACCGATTCGTAACCTCCATTGTCAAAGGCCTGATTCTTAAACAGTGTAAACCTAGGATACCATATTGTTAGTTAGCTAGACACACACAAATGGATTTCATAGACGCATCTGACGCGGTTCTGTGTATGGCTAGGATCGGGTACAAGATTCTAGCCATACACAGAACCTCGTCAGATGCGTTTATGAAATCCATTTGTGTGTGTCTAGTTAATTAACAATATGGTATCCTAGGCTTACACTGTTTAAGAAATCAGGCCAAAGGCTTCGGCAAGAGAGGTATTTCTTTTTGTCGTTGTTATTCATTATGTTAAAGGAAGAGTAAAACCATAGTTCAGAGGGAAGGATATTGTAGCATATGATATTCGGGATATAGGTCTAAGGGAACAGGATATTCGTTACAGAAAAAAGTAGAAAAGGCTAACAAGAAACAGCGACCCCATATAGAAAAGGGTTAATGCTGAAAACAAAGAAGTTATTTTACATTCAACCTGGCTAAATCTATCGTCAGCTTTATCTATGCAGTTTGAAGCACAAACCTTCTCTAATTATGTTCATTTTATTTCATGCTTACCTTGCCCTGTATTCGTTGTTAACGATTGTTTAATAAGACCCATTATGAGTTTGGTGTCAGTTTAATCAAAGGCCTTTAATTCTCAGGTCTGTAGCGCAGTGATTAGAACACTCAAATCAGGAACTAACAAATCTATTTTGAAGCCCACCGCGGTGAGTTAGGAAGGGGATTCAGCCTCATTTCCCCAGCTCCAACTTCTCTGTATCCTCCCTCATTCGGATGGCTATTAATATTAACTCATCAAACGGCAAACGTTTCTCGGGTCTTTTAGTCTAGTCGGAAAAAGGGGTCCACGTGCACCGAGGGGATTTTTTGTTGGCACCTGTTTTATTCAATTCTTTGAAGTGTCCATTTTAAGATTTTGACAGGTAACAGGTTCAAGTAATGTCCCACGGGGTTCGTTTTAACCCTTTATTACAAATAACTAGTACGTGGACGCGAATCCTAGAAATATTATAAAGTAGCATAACCTTTGAGGTAAACAGCTTGCAGGGAAAAATGAACACATATTCCCATAAAATTTTGACCCAAATAATTCATGGAAATAGATACTTAGGCTCTATCCTCTCAACTGATAACATTATTCCATTTTTTGGTGTGCTACGTTTAAGAGCTATACTATATGGAAAAAGTGAGATAAATATGGATGGTGTGACTAGAGTGGCGGGAT
>JAXCGZ010019584.1:25000-45290 GCA_037179515.1 Halocaridina rubra
TATTATATATTTTATCTTATTTTATTTATTTAATTTTTTTTTTAAGATACGTACCTCCTACAGCCAAATTCGGCAGACATTGTGAGTCTGATACTGAATATACGAGGCCATACCTGGTGACATTCCATTCAAACCAAATGCATATAATGTATCATATTCCGTAATGCATGCAAACATATACAATGGCTCAGTCCCCTTTGCAAGGAGGATGACCGAGTCAATGCACAAGTATTCACCAGAACAAATCACACATCGATCACTCCTCTTAGCTCCTTGGGGAAAAAGGGTTATAACTAATCCCTTCCACCACCCTGCTTGAGTCATCCACAACTCAAATGGGTAAGGATCTTCTGCCATGTGCCCCGACGACTGCTGCTAGACGTTTCAGTAAAACAGTTTTCCACAGCAATAGTTTGATCCTAGTTTGCTGCACATTTGCTGTTTAGCAAAAAATATATATATATATATTTTGCCAAGGCATATCGAGAAAAATTGTAGGCATACTAGGTGTGTCTGCTGCCTTCGAGCCTTTGAGACCTCAGTAGACATAATATACTATCGTTTACAAATAGTAGACAGTGCACTAAAAGAAGAGAACAACCGCATATGTATCTATGAAATGGTACATGCATAAATAAATAATGGCGTAGTCCCCCTAGTGAGAGGGGTGGCTGAATCAAAGCACATATACATTCACCGTAAGTTAATAAAACTAGCCACTCCTCTTAGCTCCTTTAGGATAAATGGTTGCCACAATCCCTTAACCAACTTGCTTGGGTCCACAGGTAAAAAGGGCAAGCACTATCTGCCGTGAGTCCCGGCAGCCACAGTTGTCCTGCTAGATTTGATGACTACGTATGTTGTCTCTAAGTATCTGAGAATTAAGCGGGTTTAGATAATACATCTTTAAAAGTGCCTTTAGGCAGTTATGTATATCACAGTTTGGATGTCTATTTGGTGAAATCAGTGATAAGATATAGTTTTTGGTGGCGTCGATAACATCCTAGCGCTTGTCACCGTATTAGGTTGATTAGTACACATACTTGCATAGAATGTCTACATCCCCATTGTAAGGGAGGTGCCCGAATCAAAGCAAGCATATTCGCAAGATGGTAATATATCTCAATCACTCCTCTTAGCTCCTTAGGAGATAAAGGGCTACAATACCCCTTGCATATACGGGGCCAAGTCAAAGTACACACATTCACCTGAAGCAAAAATACTTTTATCACTCTTTTCAGGTTCTTGGGGATAAAGGCTTGCTACATTTCCCCCCTCCCCTCCATAGTGCTTGGGCTATGTGGGTTATGGAATTATTGAACTGACAGGTGATGAACTGGAGATTATTAGGTCCTTTATGAATAGACATATTCTTTATATCTTCAGTCTTTACACACCCTATCATATTTCTTAAATACACATATAATTCTGTATTTAGCTTCAGCCTCAATTTATCCCAATTCTCTATTGACCCAATATACATAGGGGGGATGCAAAATTCTTGACTTTAAGGGTATTGTGAAAGGGTTAAGCTGTTAGCTTTACAGAGGAAGTAGGACAAGTATTTAGAAGATATGAAAAAAAGCATGATGGTATACAATATGTTTTACTCCTCTTTGCGGGATCAACGCATGATGGCAGATTCTACAGTGAATTTTGGTAAAATTGAACAAAGGTTGGCCATGAAGTTCCTCTTCTTGCAAGGCAAAGGAGTGGCGGAAATGCATGGCGGGATGAAGGAAGTCTTGAAGGATGACTACCTATTATACTCCACAGTGCAAGTCTGCGTGTCAAGGTTTCAGACTGGTAATTTCGAGGTCACAAATGAAGCCAGGTCAGGACGGCCAACTTCCGCAACTACAGGATAAAGCCAACGCTGTGCACTTCATGATGCTCGAGAACCATCAGATTTCAGCTAAAGTAGTAGCTGAGACTATTGATTTCCCGTGAAGGAGTTGGCCAAATCACAAGCAATAATCTGGACATGAGAAAGCTTTCCTCAAAATGGGTGCCGAAATGTCTGAGCGCATATCAGAAGCTCATCAGAGTGAAGATAACAAAGACGATTTTGGACCGATTTGCAGTGGGGATGAAACTTGGCTTCATCTCCATGATCCCCAGAAAAAGGAGCAATCAATGGAATGCAGCACAGCGGTTCACTCCAATTTGGAAGTGATCGCTACTACAGAGGTCTGGTTGGAGGCCAACATTCCGAATTCTTCTTTTAAGGCTTAGAAAAGCTGAGGGACCACTACAATAATTATGTGAATCTGAGAGGGGAATATGTTGAATAAAACCATAATCAGTTGATAATCCAGCATTTTCTTTTTCCCAAAGCCAGGAAGTTTCCAGCACCTCCTCTTACATATCCAAGTTTCTCACTCTTTTTCACCTTATTAACTTCTAATATGATTATTCAACTTTGCCAATGTTTATTTGGCATTCCAAATAATGACCAAAATATATTCCTTTTTTTTCTACTCTTTTATTCCTTTTTCTTTTGAATTTAATCTTTATTCTTACCCTTTCCAAGTCCCCATTTTGGATTTGCTTATTTAATTATATTTTTTCATGTTCGATTTTGTTTTGTTAGTTTTCATGTCATGGATAAATAATTTATAATCCCTTGAAGGAGAACTGGTTTAAAGAGTTTTAGCACATTTTGAAGGTTTCATATGGTCTTTTCATCATTACCATCATTGCACTTCCCTTTTATTCTGAGTCAGGACCGATAAATCATTTATTAAATGGATTTTAAAGTTCAGCAGAGATAGAGAGAATTATTTATGTACAAGACCTGATATCACTTGTCTGTCTATGTTTTTCTCTGTGTCATATAAATCATTAAGTAGAAAAAAAAATCCTGAAGACGGGTGAGCCTCGGCTCTCTCTTTGGAAAGTGTGGAGTTTAAGTGAACCATGCTCTTATTATCTTTATTTTAGGACGGGTTGGAAAGGGGGGCACGAAGTGATGGCATTTCGAGCAGTCTTTTAGCCGCATTCAGGGTGTCATCATTGAAGACTGAGAAAAAGATGGGATTGAACTGAGGGGTAGAGCAAGAAACTGAAATGAAGAGCTTAAGAGAGAAGGCCGGACCATCTTCCTTAAACTCTGGCAAGTGAATACGTGACGACAGCAGGTATGAAACTGCTCTTATTGCTTGCCAGCACGCTATATCGTGTAACTATATAATAAAAACTAATTGGCATTGCACTACATATGCCATTCACTATAATTTTCGCTAAATCGGGTCTTTGTATTAATTTATACTGCAGCTCAATGACTGTCTTCTCATTAGACAGTGTGACTAATATTAATTGTACCTCATGACAATATTATAAATATGAAGTGAATATATCTAATTGCCTGTGATATTATGAATGATTTACCATTAGACACAGTAAACAGCCAAGGTATATGATGATGATGACATACATATATATATATATATATATATATATATATATATATATATATATATATATATATATATATATATATATATATATATATATATATATATATATATATATATATAGAGAGAGAGAGAGAGAGAGAGAGAGAGAGAGAGAGAGAGAGATAGATAGAGAGCTATATATAGTTATCTATATTATATATATATATATATATATATATATATATATATATATATATATATATATATATATATATATATATATATATATATATATATATATATATATATATATATATATATATATATATATATATATATATATATATATATATATATATATATATATATATATATATATATATATATATATATGAATCATTTCTTTACCCCAACCGGGACTCGAACCTAGGACTTATAAGTCCTAGGTTCGAGTCCCGGTCGGGGTAAAAAATAATTCATTTTTTCACATATGTAATGTGCTTATTTGGATATATATATATATATATATATATATATATATATATATATATATATATATATATATATATATATATATATATATATATATATATATATATATATATATATATATATATATATATATATATATATATATATATATATATATATATATATATATAATATATATATATATATATATATATATATATATATATATATATATATATATATATATATATATATATATATATATATATATATATATATATATATATATATATATATATATATATATATATATATATATATATATATATATATATATATATATATATATATATATATATATATATATATATATATATATATATATAGATATATATATATATACCTTGACTATTTCCCCAAATTTGGGGGGTAGCCAACATAAAATAAAGAAATAATAAAGAGATGACTTTGCTCTATGGGCAATGACGAGGGAGCTAGCGACGACAGTTCAAATGGCACTGATGGAATGCCACAGCCCATCCTCTCGGTTCTCCTACAACCTGTGTCACTTCATAATGTCAACTCCCCTACTGCCTCTACCTCTGTAAGATGTATCCCCGTAGTAGCAGCAGATGCCCATCAGATTTGCGTCACAATCGCTTGCCACTCATTCCTATTTCTAGCACGCTCACTTGCATCCCTCACATCCATCCTACTATCATTCGTCTCTCACTTATTTTTTACCTCATAAATCTAATCCATATATCACAGTTGGCACAACCACACTCTCATACAAAAGTTTCTTAACATTCATTTCCAACCCACTATTCTTCATCACTCCTTTCAACGCACCCAACACTTTACATCCTTCATTCACTCTGTTACACACATCTGCTTCCACTTCACCATATGCAGCTATAGCCGAGCCTAAATACTTAAACTGATTAACTTCCTCAAGTGTCTCTCCATTCAAATAATATTCTATCCAGCATCATTTTCATTTCTTGTACTTCTCATAACCTTACTCTTTCCCACATTCACTCACAACTTCCTTCCCTCACACACCATTCCAAATTCTGAAACTAACTGACACAGTTTCGCCTCTGAATCTGCCACCACCACAGTATCATCTGCAAACAGTAACTGATTCAACTCCCAATCGTTGTCATCCCCATCTACCATTCTCAAACCTCGACCACGCACTCGCTCATTCGCCTCTCTTACGACTCCATTAATATGCAAATTGAACAACCATGGTGACATCACATATCCCTGTCTCAGTCTCACACTCACTGGAAGCCTCTCACTCACTTCATTCCCGACCCTAACACTTGGTCTACTACCCTCATGCAAACTCTTCACTGCTTGCAACAGTCTACCATCAATTCCATATAACATTAAAACATGCACATTGTCTGTCTCTCAACTCTATAATACGCTCTCTCCAGACCCAAAAATGCAAAATACACATCCTTACCCTTTGCTACAGATTTCTCACATAACGGCCTGACTATAGAAATCTGATCTACACAACCTCTACTTCTCCTAAAACCACGCTGCTCTTTCGCAATCACCTTTTCTGTTTTATCCCTGATCTTATATATCAGTACCCTAACATACACTTTTCCTACCACATTCAACAAACTTATACCGCTAGAATTGCTGCATTCACACACATCTCCCTTACCTTTGTATAGAGGCACTATACAAGCATTCACCCATTCCACTGACACCATTGACAATATAAAGCATATATTAAACACTCTCACTAACCATCCCAATGCAGTCACACCCCCTTCTTGCAACATTTCCGCTCTCACACCATCCATTCCAGGTGCTTTTCCTGCTTCCGTTTCATCCAATGCCCTTTTCACCTTCTCTCTTGCAATCTGTTTCTCATTTTCATCTCACATTACTGGCACTAGAACACCCCCACTGCTACTATAGCTGCCTCTCTATCTTCCTTAAAATTTAGCAACCGCTCAAAATAAAGTTATTATTATTATTATAATTATTATTATTATTATTATTATTATTATTATTATTATTATTATTATTATTATTATTATTATTATTATTATTATTATTATTGTTGCTATTTTATTATTATTATTATAATTATTATTATTATTATTTTATTATTATTATTATTATTATTATTATTATTATTATTATTATTATTATTATTATTATTATTATTATTATTATTATTATTATTATCATTATTATCATTATTATTAGCATTAGTATCATTATTGTTGTTATCATTATTTTTATTTTTTCATTGGTAGGATATTCGTACACTCATATGAATGAGAAATATCTTGATCCCACATGTGTATCACATACTTATCAATCTTTTTATAAAATATAGTAAATAAATGAACCCAAGTCTTGAATAGAGTATCAAGGAACAAGTGGTTTTGAATAAAATTAATGTATTTAGAGGTCATTACTGCGGCTATTGGGAAGAGAAATTGACCGCTAGAGATCTTAATTCTTATGATCATTATAATTCATGTTACATGTCAAAAGATATCGAGACAAAGCAGTAATTAGACTTTGTATTTCTCTCTCATGTAGGTGCTCTTTATGATACAACCAGTTAGTCTACAAACAGATAACCAGACTTAGCAAGTTAGTCACCAGTATGTAAAATAGTGTGACAGATCAGCAAGAGACCTTGTATGAATTAATAAAAAAATAAGAGTATAATTTAATATAAATAATACGCCTCCTGAAAGGGATGGCAAGATTACCTCATTCGAGTTCCATTGCGTGTCGTAAAAGTCAACTAAGTGGGGCGGGCGAGGGGACTGGGAATACAGCATTTGAGTTACACTGTCAGAAGCTTACGTAGATCTTAGGTTTATTTAAAGGCTATGGGTTAAAGATCTTTAATGCAAGGCAGAGGCAATGGACCGTCATAGTTGAGAGCCCGGCTATCCTCGAATACCTATCATATAGCCGGTGCCCAAGCCCTCTCTCTAATCTCATAGATCCAGTGATCACCAGGCAGTGAGTGAATAATCAAAGCGACCAATAGGAAATCACTGACCCCCAATTATTTATCCAGTTTAATGGGTAACGACTTAAGACAGTGAAAGTAAATCCAACCTTAGGCCAGGATAAAACCAGTGGCCAGAATATTTCCAGCTCTAGACTCTATCACCACACCACAATCTAACCAATTCTAGCTTTTATTTCGTTACTCAATCTGTAGGGACACAATGGGAAATAGCACATTTTAACAATTACTGGCTGTCAGTTTCAGGGTGAGATTTTTATAAATCTAGGAGAAAAAAAAATATTTGTATAGTATCTGTTTAGTTTTAATGATACTATTACAATATAAATACCAATATTTTGTTGTGTTGTGAATAAATAATTCCATAAATTCAATGTAATCTTCTTTTATCTATCCATAACCAGAGGTCATAAACACCCTTGTATGGGAATTGACCAACTCTAGCTCTAATTTCCCTTCAAAACGTAGGTCAAAAGTCATATCGTTCTATACTCGAATACACTGCTACGTGGTGTACACAACACCAGGATGCACTCTAGCTAGTCAAAGCACTACATTGACACCTCATGGAAAGAAAATTAAATGTGGTGGGGAGAGAGAGAGAGAGAGAGAGAGAGAGAGAGAGAGAGAGAGAGAGAGAGAGAGAGAGAGAGAGAGAGAGAGAGAGAGAGAGAGAGAGAGAGAGAGAGAGAGAGAGAGAGAGAGAGAGAGAGAGAGAGAGAGAGAGAGAAGTCTCCAAGGCAGAGAAAACTCAGCTCTATACCTGGATGGAACTGACCCATTTCGTAATATGGAACTTATACCTGAATGAAAATCAAGTATCCTCGTAAGTTTAATTCGGTAACATGAGTCACCAATTTGATATTTGCAAGTTTATTAAAAGGAAACAACACTTAGGAAAAAAAAAACTTGAAGCATCATTCTCGTTTCCTCGAAAAAGTGTCTCATTCAATGTGCAGAAGTAGATACAGATGTACATAATGTAAAATTAAGCTCATGGGAGCATTACATATTATGAACAATAACGCTAAAATCAGCAAGCACACAATGGATATTAGTCTAATTGAAAATCATTATATTGTTTTGATACATGCTGCATTATTGTCCATCCTCAGAGGAACAAACTTATACATTAAAAATCGAAGTATAAAGAAGCATTGGAAGTCTATCTATCTACCTTGGCTGTTTCCCCCTTTAATTGGGAGGTAGCCGACATCAAGAAAGGAAAACAATAAGGGGATTACTTTGCTCTATGGGCAATGACGAGGGAGCTAGCGACCGTTCAGATGGCACTGCTTGAGTGCCACAGCCCATCCTCCCGGCTCTTCCACAACCTGTGTCGCTTCACAACTGCCAACTCCTCCTACTGCCCCTACCACAGGGCTACCTCTGTAAGATGCAGCCCCGTGGTAACAGCAGATGCCCATCAGAGCTGCGTCACAATCGCTTACCACTCATTCCTATTCCTAGCACGCTCGCTTGCTTCTCTCACATCCATCCTCCTATCATTCAGGGCTCTTCTTACTCCATCCATCCATCCAAACCTAGGCCTCCCTCTAGCATTTCTCCCATCAACTCTCGCATTCATCACCTTTTTCGGCAGCTTTTCATCATCCATCCTTTCCACATGGCTAAACCATCTCAGAACATTCATATCTACTCTGGCTGCAATTTCTCTCCTCACACCCGTTCTTGCTCTCACCACTTCATTCCTAACCCTATCCAATCGAGATACACCAATCATACTCCTCAGGCATTTCATCTCAAACACATTTAGTTTCCGTCTCTCTTACTTTCATACCCCATAACTCTGATCCATACATCACAGTTGGCACAACCACTTTCTCATACAAAACTCTCTTAACATTCATTTCCAACCCTATATTCTTCATCACTCCTTTCAATGCACCCAATACTTTACATCCTTCATTCGCTCTGTGACACACATCTGCTTCCACTCCACTATTTGCAGCTATAACCGAGCCTAAATACTTAAACTGATTAACTTCCTCAAGTGTCTCTCCATTCAACATAACATTCAATCCAGCACCATCCTCATTTCTTGTACACCTCATAACCTTACTCTTTCCCACATTCACTCGCAACTTCCTTCTCTCACACACCATTCCAAATTCTGACACTAACTGACACAGCTTTTCCTCTGAATCTGCCACCACCACAGTATCATCTGCAAACAGCAACTGAATCAGCTCCCACTCGTTATCATCCCCATTTACCATTCTCAAACCTCGACCACGCACTCGCTCATTCACCTCTCTTACAACTCCATCAGTATACAAATTGAACAGCCATGGTGACATCACACATCCCTGTCAGTCCCACACTCACTGGAAACCACTCACTCACTTCATTCCCTACCCTAACACAAGCTCTACTGCCCTCATACAAACTCTTCACTGCATTCCACAATTTACCATTAATTCCATATAATCTCAAAACATTCCCCATAGCCTCTCTATCAACTCTATCATATGCTTTCTCCAGATCCAAAAATGCAAAATACACATCCTTACCCTTTGCTAAATATTTCTCACATAACTACCTAACTATAAAAATCTGATATATACAACCTCTTCTTCTTCTTCTTCCTCTATTTGCGTTCCCATTTTCATATGGGGTCGCATCTCTTCACTAGTCATCTCCACTGGTTCCGGTCCATCACTTGCTCCTCCCCCAGCTGTCTCTCTCTGAGATCCTCCTTCAGTCGGTCCTTCCACCGTAGATTAGGTCTTCCTCATCTACGTCTGCCCTGCACGTCCATCTCCATCACTCTCACACCCACGTAGTCTTCTTCTCTCCTCTTCACATGGCCGAACCACTGTAAACTCCTCTCCTGCGCTTTCGCCGACACCTCCACCACCTTCACTGTACCTCTGATCCGGTTATTTCGAATCCTGTCCTCCCTCGTCACCCCACAAATCCACCTCAGCATTCTCATTTCTGCGACATCTATCTTCCTTTCTTGAACCTTTTTCACCGGCCACGTCTCTGCTCCGTACAGCAACGCTGGTCTCACAACTGACTTGTACACTTTTCCTTTCACTCTAGCACTGATTTTCTTGTCACATAGCACCCCTGATGTTCTCTTCCAGCTGTTCCACGCTACCTGGATCCTATGATCAATCTCTCTCTGTAGGTCTCCATCCTTCGTTACGTAGGAGCCGAGGTATTTGAAGGCGTCCGCCTTTTGGAGCTTGTGGTCTTGCATGAACATGTCGCCTCCTTGTGTCACATTACACTCCAGGTACTCCGTTTTCTGTCTGCTCACCTTCAGTCCGTAATCCTCCACCAAACCCCTCCATAGTTCCAACCTCTCTTGCAATTCTTCACGGCTCTCGGAGACCAAAACAATATCGTCTGCAAAGAGCATGCTCCATGGTGCCTCCTTTGTCACCTCCTCCACCATCACATCCATGAGAAGCTTAAATAGATAGGGGCTAAGAGCTGATCCCTGATGGAGTCCAACTTTCACTTGAAAAGGCTCTGTAGTGCCAACTGTACTTCTTACTCTTGTTGTGGCTTCCCTGTACATGTCCTGAAGTATCTTGACATATTTCTCCTTCACTCCCTTCGACCTCATACTCCTCCACACCTCGCTTCTCGGGACCCGATCATAAGCTTTTTCCAGGTCAATAAACGCCATGTACAGCCCTCTTTGCTTATCTCTGTATTTTTCCATTGTCTGCCTCATTGCGAATACTGCATCCATTGTTCCTCGACCTTTCATAAAACCAAACTGCTCACTACAAACTTCTGTCTCCTCCCTCAGCCTTTTATCCAACACTCTTTCCAGCAGTTTCATAGTATGAGATGTTAGCTTAATTCCTCTATAGTTGTTGCAACTCTGGATGTCTCCCTTTTCTTTGAAAATCGGTACCATTATACTATCTCTCCATTCGTTCGGGATAGTCTCTTCCTTCATCACCATGTTCAGGAACTTTGTCAGTACCCGTATCTCTTCTTCACCCAAACTCTTCCATACCTCTGCAGGAATCTGGTCTGGCCCTACTGACTTTCCATTTTTCATCTTCTTCAACGCTTCTCTGACTTCCGCCTCACTCACAGGGTCTACCTCTCCCTCCATTCCCACTCCTTCACCTCTTCGTATTCTTGGATTTTCCTGATTTAGAAGTTCTTCGTAGTAGTCCCTCCACCGCATTTTAATCATGTCGGGGTCAGTAAGCACTCTTCCGTTCTTATCCTTGATTTGCTTTATTGATGTTAGGTCCTTTGTCGATCTGTTCCTTTCTTTTGCTAACTTATAAATTCTCTTCTGACCCTCCTTTGTTTCAAGGTTCTCATACATATCCTGCAGTGCTGCTGCACGGGCCTGTGCTACAGCCCTCTTCGCCTCCTTATCTGCATCTTTCAACATAGCTTTACGCTCCTCTGTTCTTTCCTTGTCGTAAGCTTTCTTCATCTCTTTCTTCTTTTCTATCTTCTCTTTGCAATTTGAGGACCACCACCAAGACTCTTTTCCGTTTCTCGGCTTCTTTCCAGATGACTTTTCGAGGACTTCCTCTGCCGTACTCCTGATCACTTCACTGTTCCTTTTCCACCACTGATCCACCTACTCCGCCTCTTCTATCCTTTGTAGTGCTTTCCTCTTGAACTACTGCCGCACCACCTCATCCTTGAGTTTCCACCACTTGATCCTAGGTTCTCCCCTCTTGACTCCGGTCCTTCGCGTCCTTACAACCAGCTTCGGCACAACTGGGCTGTGCTGCGCTCTCACACTCTCTCCTTGTAGTACTTTACAGTCTTCCACTTCTCGGATGTTTTCTCTTCGATACAGGAGGAAGTCGATTTGACTCTCTCTTGGACCACTCCTGTATGTTCGGTGGCTGTTTTTCATGAAGAACGTGTTCAGGATCGCCATGTCAAAATCTATACAACCTCTACCTCTCCTAAAACCACTCTGCACTTCCGCAATCATATATTCTGTCTTATCTCTAATCCTATTAACCAGTATCCTACCATACACTTTTCCTACCACACTCAACAAATTTATACCCCTAAAATTACATACATATCTCCCTTACCTTTGTATAGGGGCACTATACAGGCAATCACCCATTCCACTGGCACCAATGACAACATAAAGCATATATTAAACACTCTCACTAACCATTCCAATGCAGTCACACACCCTTCTTTCAACATCTCCGCTCTCACACCATCCATTCCAGGTGCTTTACCTGCTTTCGCTTAATACAATGCCCTCTTCACCTCCTCTCTTGTAATCTCTCTCTCATTTTCATCTCCCATTACTGGCCCTTGAACCCCCCCCCCCCTGCCACTATAGCTGCCTCTCTATCTTCATCAACATTCAGCAAGCACTCAAAATATTCTGCCCATGTTTTCCTTGCATCGTTCCCTCTTAACATCTGTCCATTCACATCTTTTACTGTCCTCCATCTCGATCCACCTTCCTTACTCTCTTCACGTCTTTCCAAAACTTCTTTTTATTCTCCTCATATGACCTACTAAAATCCTGTCCCCATCTAACATTTGCCAACCTCTTCTCTTCCTCTACCTTCCGCTTGGTTTCCACAGTTTTCTCCCCATATTTTTCATACTTCTCCCTACTTTTACACTGCAGCCATTCCTCAAAAGCCCTCTTTTTCTCTTCCACCTTCATTTTCACCCCTTCATTCCACCACTCGCTGCCCTTCCTCATGCCACCTCCAACAAACCTCTTTCCACACATATCACTTGCATGTCCCACAAAACATTCTTTCATCAACCCCCATTCCTCCCCTAACTCCCCAACTTCTCTTTCTTTCACCCTGTCATATGCCACTCTCAAACTGTCCTGATATTCCTGTCTCTTCTCTGGCTTTTTCAACTCTTCCACCTTCACTATTTCCCTTCTACATCCCTCCACACTATTTCCCCACTCTTTTGCTACTACCACTTTTGCTTCAACCAAAAAATGAGCAGACATCCCATCAGCCACACCCCTGAATGCATGCACATCTTTCACTACCAACCATGCTCTTTGCTAGCAACACATAATCCATCAATGCTCTTTCTTTCACTCTTCCATTTGCCACTCTCATCCATGTATACTTATTTATTAACTTCTTAAATAAACTATTACCTATCACCAACTCTTGCTCCACACACATATCAAACAGTCTCTCGCCACTCTCATTCCCACCTGGTACCCCATACTTTCCTACAACATCTTCTATCTCTCCATCACCAACTCTGGCATTCAAGTCACCCAACACAACTACAGTGGAAGTGAAACAATAAATATGATTAAGCAACAATAAAAACATATAAAATAAAATTAATAATTTATTTCATTAAAGAAATGACATATAATTGTGTCAAGGAATGTTGACCGGGACTTAAGTAAGAATTACTGTTCGGTGTTAACTGGAAGAAAACGGAATCATGATTAATAGATTCATTGTTATTATAAATAGTAAATGCGCTACTTGCAGGCCAATCAATCCTGTAGGATATTTTACATAAATAAATATATATGGCATTTGAATTTTGACTTGCTTTAGCTGAATTTATGCGGATTTATTCTTTTATATCGAATCTTTACTGGTTTGACCAATGCAAAGTAATTATCAGTTTTCGCCAGGTATCTTTTAAACTATTTTGCTATTTTGAAGGGCGTTCTTTTTTTTTATCAAAATATTCCTAATTTTATTTTTACAGTGAGAGAAGACAAGATTCACATTGAATAATTTGAGAAATCATGTAATATTTTTGAATGCTGAAAAGCATAGAGATCAAAGGGTTTTTGGAGGGGGTTTTGTTTCTACTTTATTATTATTTTAATATATTTTAAAGACTAGTAAATTTCAAAATATGAGGTGAGTAGCACAATTTTTTTTTAATTAACCTGATATTTTTGAACTCTTGATTAATGGCTTCTTGGCTGACATTACGAAATGATCTCAAAAACTTGGAGGAAAATATAGAAACTTTTACATTAATATGATGACCAGAGTAAAAATTAACATATGAGAGCTGAAAAGTAGGTTTTCTATAAATATTGAATTTTAAATTGAAAAGCTTTTTTTTTTTTTTTTTTGTAAATATCTAAGGCAGCTTTTTGCGAGATGTCTCAGTCCGCAAATGTTTTCGTTGTTATCTTTGCTATCTAACACTGATGAGGTAAAACTGCTTAATGTAATTTACTCTTTTTTTTCTTTCAGCTTTTCACTTACAGCTGGTGTTTGTACTGTCCGACGCTGCTTTACATGCTGTTTACCACCTAATTTCTTTACCATAATGTTTTTGCATTGTAAAACTAGGTGGTTTAATTCTCTAGTGTCCAAACTATTATTTTGTGAGCGATCCGAGGTTACTGTGGCATATTGAATTTCTCCTTTCCAATTTTGGACGCTGACTCGTAGTCCTATCCGGCTGTATATAATGGTTGTACCCTTAATCCAAGAGGTAGGGAAATGAGATAATGAAGGCGAGACAAGGACTGATGGAAGGTGGTTGAGAAGAATAAAGTCTACAGGTCTTAGAGACGATGAATGATGGATGATGACTAAGATTATTGGAAGCAACAGATCCTTCTCTTGACAAGAGGACAATTGTTCGTATAGCAGAAAATGAAAGAAAACTCACCACTGATCTGCGCTTTCCTATTTCTTTTAACCAGGAGAAGCATTTCTTTCTGTTCCCCGTCTCACATACATATTCTTGTGTGTGTGTGTGTGTGATTACCTAATTGTTTGCCTAATTGTGTTTACGGGAAAGAGCCCAAAGCTCGTATCTTCCCGTCTCCTGATCGGTTCCATTTTTAGACTCAGTGATACTTATCATACCTGTCCTTAAAACTATGGATTGAGATAGCATTAACTACCTCCTCGCTTAGCCAATTCCAATTATCAACTACTCTTACACTGAAAAAGTATTTCCTTACATCCTGCAAACAAGTTTTCTTACGAAGCTTCAAACTATGACCTCTAGTTCTAGAGCCAGCCATATCGAAATATCGATCCCTATCCACTCTATCATAACCATGAAGGAATTTAAAGACTGTCACCATATCCCCCTTACTCTTCTAGCTTCGAGTGATGGCAAGTCTAATTCCCTCAGCCTCTCATCATAACCGAGATTGCGTATTTCTGGCACCAGTTTCGTGGCATGTCTTTGAACTTTGTGTGTGTGTGTGTGTGTGTGTGTGTGTGTGTGTGTGTGTGCCTGATCTTCTGTCATTATCTTCTTTATCTCCCCTTTGTCTGGAAGTATTCCGTAACGAAAATTTTTCTTCTCTTCTTCATTTCTTCCATCATTTAACCTTCTTGCCTCTTGCAACAAGTTTTTGATCTTTCCCATCTCTTCCTGTGTTCTGTATCGTCTAATGAACACTTCTTTGCATTCTTGAAGGTCTTTTAGACTTTTTTTTCTCAACAATATTTCCCTACATGTCTCCCCTCTCTCAAAGGTTACTTTTGTTGGTCTCGGCTTTCCTTCCCTCGAATATTTACCTAGTAGGTGTATGTTTACAATATCCTCAGGACCACATACTACTTCAAGCTTTCTTATCAGGTCTACAACGTTAGCTTTATTTTCTTCAAGTCTCCCCTGCCATGTTGGCTCCTGGGATTCACTTATGCCTGAGATTACCACTGTCTTCTCCTTATCAAGTGCCTGTCTGATGAGTGGGTTTGCCCTTTCCATCACAACGTCTTTCATTTTTTCGATTACTGTCTCTTTATAGTCAACTGTTTGTATGTTTTCCAGTGCCACCACCTTTACAGCCTCTTTTACTGCCACATTCCCCTTTAGTGCATCAGCAAAGGACGTTTTCATGGCATCATTTTCCATATTCAGCTCCTGGAACTCTTTTCTGAACTGTTCAATGTTTTCCTTAATCTGAACATTCCAAGCAGCAATCTCGTCTCTCTCAGAAGATAGCAGTGAACTAACATCTAATTCCTTTAGGTTGTCATTTAGCTGTTTGTTTTTATCTTCTTGATTAGAAATTCTAGATTCTAGTTGACTCTTTTCCCCTTCCAGCTTCTTTATTCTTTTTTCTAGTTCCTTTCTCTCCTGCCCTTGTGCTTTATTTGCTTCCTCCAAAGATCTTATTTGTTCTCTGAGTGTTTCATTCTCTTTCATTTCTCCATCCATATTCCGAATTTTATCATCAAGGCTTGTAACCATTTCCTCTAACTTCTTGATTCTCTGTTTAAGTCCTCTGATGACTACCCCTTCTCCCGACCCATGGGTGGGAGAGGTTTGGGACAGAGATGGCTTCATTTTTATGTTCTCCCTCTCACAGAATATAGAAAGAAGACGAGAAAGAGGAAAAAAAAAAGAAAAGAGAAAAACTTCTAATTTACCTTCACACAGAATTTTTATATCTCCATATAAGTGCTATTTAGTGACTCAGTTTCTCTCCTTTCTGGTAACACACATCTTAACTTAAAAACTTGACCATGGTAATTTAAGTATAAAAAGAAAAAGAAAAACAAAAGTCAAACCTGAAGGAAAATTCGAATTTGTGTTCGAGGTGGCACCCACCTGTTTCTGTTATATATTCTTCCTAACTGATAAACTGACTTGCTAACCAAGATATGTTATCACGGGATTTAGACTTTACATTTAACTCAATATATATACAAAATAACAAAATAGCAAACGAGAAAGCTAAAAGAAAAGCAAAAAAAATGAAGAAAATAGGACTGCTGTACTACTTGGCAACTTAACTCAGTACTGTTGACAGGTGGGTATTTGGTATTTTTTTTTTCTTTTATTATTCAATTTTTTCGTGTATCAAACTAACTAACTAGTTAATATAAATGGGAAGGATACTGTTTTTAACAATATATAGAACCACAGGATCAGGTAAAACGGCTTAAGAGCTTTCCCCAGTTTACACAAAAAATTAGGTAATGTGGTGTGAGGCTCCACGTCTGGCAACTCTTCTAGATTTCCCTCAAGGCAGAAACTGGACGGCAGCTTCTCTCTCTTCCTCACGAAAAAGTTCTCAATTTTTTTCCTTTAATATGAACAGTCTCGTCTTACAACAAATATTAGTTTTTGTACTCACAATACTCTGCAGGATTTCAGATTTTTGGAAATTATGGTAAAGTTTTCCACTAAGCACTTTAGTCACTCGAAACAGTTTAAAATTTAAGAGGAGCAATTCCGTGTGTCACTGAACGCGCCGTGTGTGTGTGTGTGTGTGTGTGTGTGTGTGTGTGTGTGTGTGTGTGTGTGTGTGTGTGTGTGTGTGTGTGTCAGTGATGTGTAAGTTGTATTTGTTCTGTGACCATCATAGAAATCTCAGTTTTGTCACATTTTACTGAGTTTTGGATGGTTGTATTATATGATACCTTTTATTTCACCAACATGTGATTAGAACACAGAACCTCTTTGTGTTCATAGTTAAGAGAGAAACTAGTAAGGTCGTTAATGCAACGTTTTATATGTTACAATTAGTCCTTATGCATGAGAGTAAACAGAGAGAGGTTGGAGCAAGGGGATTATGACTGGAATCCTTTACTAATGTCCTGCGGTGGACTCAAGCAAGCATCAGTCTCCTCTCGACAATGCACTCTACCACTGAACCACCGTGGCTCACCAGCTATAACCTTTAGTTAATCCCGATTTTCGTCATACTTATCCGCCATTTATTATGCCAAATTGGAAAAGGATCTTTGGCAGAAGATTCTTGCCAACTTACCCTGTGAGTGACCCAAATAGGATGATGGCGGGGTGGAATTGTGGTACCCTGTATCCTCAAGGAGCTAAGAGGAGTGAGTGAAGTATGTTTGGCTTCTGGTGAATGTGTGTACTTTGACTAGACCACCCCTCTTATAAGGGGAATGACCCAAAACTGTACATGGGAACACATGTACACAGGCACTTTCTTTGCCATATCATTGGTCTGTATTCATTATATTGTTTTGCAGTCTTTGTAGCAATGCTTTAATCAATAATGTTATTGAATAATGTATCATGTGAACTAAATACGAATTGTATCATTATAGTCTCTGAAAATTAAGCATTTAGAAATCAGTCAGTTAAAATTCTTAGAGAGTAAATTTTCCAAACCAAATTTACGGATTGATAATTATGCAATTAATTCACCATTCTTGTTAAAATACCTTATAAATAAAGATTTTTTTTGGATTATGCCCACTTACCCTGTGGATGACCCAAGCAGAATATGTGACAATACATTATCCCCAAGGAGCTAATAGGAGTGACAGAAGTATGAATGGCTTCTGGTGGGTGTGTGCGCTTTGACTTGGTCACCCTCTTACCAGGAGTATTGCTGCCATTTCGTACGTATGTGTGTATAGATTATGCCATTCTTCTAATTACATGTTATGTCTAGACATTTACTTAATAATTGCGAAATTTATTCATTATTAAGGAAGTTGATTAATAGAAATGCAGTTGACAAGGTTGTGTGATAAAGTGTCATGGAGGGGATTTCCAGTTCCCTCACTGTGTCCCATTTAGTTGATTTATATGACACGCAGGGGAATACGGAGGAGGTATTTTTGCCCTCTCATATAATGCTATATTGCCTTATTATTACATCTCAACTATTCCTTCAGTCTCTCGAGGAGGGGAGAAAGATGGTTCTTCTATTTGCGTTTAGAATAGATATTATCCATTTCCATCTCATTTATAGAAACAAACATCAGTGGATCTTGCTTTGATTACAACCTAATTCTCCATTTGGTAGTGGACACACAGAGATTAAAGGTTGAGATTTAAGGCTAGATGATCTACCGATCACAACGTCCTGGGCTCAAAAGCGGATCCGATACCCCTTACATTCTACGACTACGCTACGGCTGCTCCAATAAAAAAAAAGTTAGCTGTAAACTTGCGAAAATGGCTGGAGCAAAACAGGAATGTGCATAAAAGTTGGAGACGAAAAACTTAAATACATAAACTAACTTAGAAATCCTTTGTCGTCGCCCTTGATATCTCTAAGGCTTTTGATAAAGTCTGGCACAAGGCTCTGTTGGCCAAACTCCCTGCCTATGGCTTTACCCCTTCTTTCTGTTCTCTGACTTTCATTTTTCTTACTGACCTTTTTTGATCTGTAGTTGTTGATTGCGCGACATCTAGCCGTTTCTCTGTTACTAGTGGCGTTCCAGAGGGTTTTGTTCTTTCAATTACTCTGTTCCTTCTTTTCATCAATGATCTTCTACAATCTCCATCTTCATTTCTTCTTCATGCCTTTGCTGATGATTCTACCCTTCACTTTTCCTTTGCCTTTTTTTCACAACCTTCATCTGTTACTCGTAATCAGTCTCATATCACTCTTTCTTCTACTCTTAACTCCGAGTTGCAGAGAGTATCTGAGTGGGGCACTAAAAAATTTAGTTAAATTCAATGCCTCCAAGACACAGTTTTTGGCTATCTCTTTATCTTCTTTTACTCCTGATAACCATATTATCTTCGAAACTAACGAAATTTACCCTCTTAAAACTATCAACATATTAGGAATCCATATAGCCTCTAACTTGTCTTGGAGGAATCATATAATCCAAATTTCTAAGTCTTCATCCAACAAATTGGGGGTTTTGTTTCGTTTTTGTCATTACTTTTCCTCTTTACAGTCACTTAAAATTGATAAAGGTCTTATCCGTTCCTGCTGAGAATACTGCTCACACATCTGGGGTGCTTCTTCTTATATTAATCTTCTTGATAGATATAAGACTTAAGACTAAGACATAAGACTAGGGGACACTGCAACATGCCTACTGGCACACACGAGGCAGCTCCATTTTTGAATGGTATTTTCAGCATGTCTAACCTATTCTATTCTACTCTACTTATTTATTCTATTTTTCTTTTTATGATTTTTTTAATAAGCACTAACCTATTCATACCCACCCTACCTCTGTCATATGTCTATCTAATCTACATTTGAAGGTGTCTAAGGTATTGGCATTTACTATCCTACTAGGAAGCCTGTTCCATGCATCAGCTACTCTATTACCAAACCACTTTTTACCAATTTCCCTTCTGAACCTAAATTTATCAAGCTTAAATCCATTATTACGAGTTCTGGTTTGATCATGAATTTCTAAAACTTTATTAATATCTCCCTTGTTAATCCCTTTAAACCATTTATACACTTCAATCATATCCCCCCTAACTCTTCGCCTCTCTAGAGAATGTAGATTAAGTTTTATTAATCTGTCCTCATATGGTAGATTTCTGATATTGTGTATCATCTTGGTCATTCTTCGCTGCACTCTCTCCAAGGATTCAATGTCCATCCTATAATAGGGTGACCAGAATTGCACAGCATAATCTAAATGGGGTCTAACTAATGCAAGACAGAGCTGCAAAATAACTTTTTCCGTCCTATTGCTAACACTTCTTGAGATAATTCCTAAAATTCTGT
>JAXCGZ010019585.1:0-30000 GCA_037179515.1 Halocaridina rubra
ATTAAAAAGACCGGTGTAACTACTTTAGTAATCTTATCCATGTTTGTTTTTGCTTTCCAGTGTCATGTAAGTAGGGATACTTCGTAAATTTTTTCTTGTTATGCTATACAGTATTATTTCATAAATTTAGATACCTGTAAATGCATTATGGTAGTTGTTGAAGGGGCTTTACTTGGGTATCTTTAATTAGGAGAATATATGTTTACTGTTAAAAAAGAGAATAAAATCCAAGCTATGTGCTTTATTAGATGATCATCTTTGGTGCTTATTTGTTAAAAACAGGTTTTCACGGCTGCAGTTTTTAATATATTTCATATTTATGTGAAGTGTGTCATTTAACTATCAGACTGTGGATCTTGTAAATAGGAATAACCCTCAAAATCCCATGTATAGTTAGATTACCCTATAATTGGTTAGGTAGGTTAGATTAGGTCATCCTTGGGCTACTCCTCTTTACAAGGACCCACTTGGGTCAGTGTTTGGTACTCTGGAGTCGTGAGTATGTAACATTGACATTATGAGAGTAAAGTGACCTTGACCTTGAAGCTTGTATAGAGAATTTGTCGTTTTAACCTTCTCATTAGATGCGATTAGAGAAGAGCCTTGCGGCATGCATTGCCTTGGATATATGTGTGTTGTATTCTGATCTTCGTGATAGTGCGTTATAGAGCATATTTTAGAATGCCGTAGAATTTATTATTGTGATTTAGTACACAGATTTAGGAATACATTTGTTTTTTCAATAGCAAGCTAGTAAAAGTCTTTTACATATTTGTACTTTGTGTCAAATAATTATGTAATTTATGTTATAGCTCTGTGTGGCAAGTATTTTTTGTGACAGTGTTTGCTTTCCATATTATTTTCGTTGTCTTAGAATCATTGGAGCAGATTTATGAATGTTATGGATTTGTGTCTTCGTGTTGCCTTGGAATTTTAAGTGTTTAGTAGTTTTTGTGTTTGACAGGTTGATGTATGTTTTAATTTAAGTTTATGGATACACACTACTAGAGTAGTTTTATGTTATTTTTGAATTTACTCGAAGATAAGCAGTAGCAGCTCTTGACAGCCTGGTGTTACAGATTGATATTATAGGATTATATGTGTATGATAATAGTAATGAAAGGAAGTGTATTCTAAGTAATTTGCAATATAAATCTTTGGTTATATGTAGCACTATGCATACATATATCTTGCATATCTTGGAACACGTCTGCAACATATAAATTACCTTTCATTGGTCATTAATATTTGAATAGTTACCCAGTTCCATTTTACTATTCTTAAATTATATCCTCTTTCATTTGTGTCATGTAATTTTCAACATGGTATTCATATACCTTACCTTCTTCGTCTACATTTTTTCCCACTTTTATGTGGGGTCGATGTTTCTGGCCAGTGTTCTCCATTTGTTTCTGTCCCATACCTCATTACCCAACAAACCTTTAGACCTCAGGTCGTCATTGATGCAATCCATCCACCTACGCTTTGGTCTCCCCCTCCTCCTACCCTGTATATCCATTTCCATCACCCTCCTCCCAACATACTGTTCATCCCTCCTAACGACATGACCATACCATCTTAGTCTACTTTCTTGTATCTTATCTGATATTTCTCTAACCTTTTAGGTACCTCTAATTTCATACTGACATAGTATTTACATTTTATGACAATAATATCTTGACCTTTTTATGATCACATGTCTTTTATAATTATATCAGTCGAAATCATATACATCTCTTTCTATACAAGCTGAAATTTTATACATGTATACTTCTTTCGTAATTTCTCGATTTGTTAACAAAGTGAAATACAAAATATTGAAAATGTCTAGTCGAGTCTATTTAGGCATTACTGTACCAGTTGACAAGTTTTCTTATATACTTTTTTGTCCTTTGGCACTATTAAATAAAATGTGGCTTAACAAGAGAAGTTTTAATAAAGATTTAAACTGCTTGACTAGATTTAGCTTATTTTACAAGTTTTAAGTTTTGAAACAGGGTACCAATTGGGATTAAAATACTGTGGTCTTTACGCTAACTTCTCTACACCTTTTGGTATCAAACACATTTATGGAAGACAGCACTGCTTACAACTACATACGCCAACAACATACCATGCACTCTCTGATAGCTCTGTGGGAACGCCTGGGATTGGTAGTGGTCTTCTTTAATGACTTGGGGGTGTTCACCCTGGCAGCATAGGGAGTAACAATAGTAACACTTGTCTGTGAGATACTACACTAATGACCCTCTGTAAGAGATATACACTTTACCAATCTAGCTATCTGTAAAGTTTAGGTCATTTGTGGGACATCTTTAATGCAGTAGTTTTAGTACCAATCTATTTTGTATACAGGTATACAGTTTAAGAAAAGAAAAATGATAATTGCACATTTTACATTTCTTCATTAATTTTTAAACCTTATATGGTTGATTGCTTTATATGGATATGGAATGAGCTTGTATACTTTAACAAAAAATGCTACTATTGGGGAAAACTTTTTAACTTTACAACTTTCGATGCTGATATCGGGGCGCAGTGGTAGCATCTGAGGTTGATAATACCCTGTCTCATGCCATTACCGATTAAGTTAGGCAATTATTGGGGGGTTGGAATTTGTTATAACTTTACCTGATTATTTAGCCATTGCCTGGAGAGTCACTCCCCTATCTCTTTTCGTCAGGTTTTGGCTTGGGTTAGTTTTATAAAGAATGATAGGGTTATTCTTCAATTTGTTTGTACACATACGTATAAAATGGCTACAATCCCCTTTGTAAAGGGGGTACTTGAGTCAAGGCACTCATATTCACCAGAATGTAATATTTTTAAATTCTGATTAGTCTCCTAATATATAAAATTGCGATATGTAATAATTATATTTCTCTTGCATACCATATGGAAGTGCATATATATTTGGCATCATGTATGAAGAAAACATTTTGAAATTATCATCATTTTGTAATTAACAACATTGTCATTTGTATTTACAAATTTTAAATTTATTGTTTTTAGAATACTACAGATAAGACGCATTCAGCCAGCATTGCTTTTAATACATTGTATAAGGTGATGGTATAAATATTGAAAAGTATATAGGACAGCTTGCATGGATGAGTTTTTTATATCAAAATTACTTATGCAACACTGTAGATTGTGGACTTATTTTTGAAAATGGTATAGATTGTATGATATACAGTATATTGTTATTTCATGCCAGTATTACATATGCTGTAAGTAAATTGTGATGTCTTTGATAACGAAAGTAAAGATTTGAAGACATATTGCAAGTAGTTTGAACTCAAAATGTGCATGATGGCATCTATTTTATTATGATTTTTGGAGCTGACTTGTCATCACTATAACAGCTGCTCCAATCAACTCTCTGCAGCAGTTCAGAGTCATCACGCAAGATGCTGGAAGAGCTGATTTTGCCGTGTCCATCACGTCCCCCTCTGGTATGAGGGTGCGTGCCCATGTTGTACCCACCCATGAAGGTTACTTGGTCAACTTCACCCCAACAGAACTTGGTGAATACTTACTCTCTATACAGTTTGGTGGACAGCCCATCAGCTCCGCGCCCTATAGATTTACTTGTACTCCCGGTGGCGATGCTTCCGCTGTTCGAGCGTGGGGACCTGGTCTCGAGGGTGGCATAGTGTGTCGACCCGCAGAGTTTGTCATTGACACGAGGGAAGCTGGCCAGGGTGGACTGGGAGTCACTGTTGAAGGTCCTTGTGAAGCTGCTATTAATTGCAGGGATAATGGAGACGGTACCTGTGCTGTGGCCTATCTCCCTACAGAAGCGGGCCATTATTCCATCAATATTACCTTTAACGAAAGACACATTCATGGGTCACCATTCCACGCTCTCATCACCCACGATCAAGATCTCAAGCAAATAAGGGTTACGGGCAATGGCATTCAACCCCATGGTACTTCTTTTCAGCCCATTGGTGTTGCTTTTTCATGTGTCCTAATGTAGTCTCTTACTCTTTAGCTAAACTACATTTTTGGTTTACATTTTTGATAGCATGATAACTTCCTGAGTTTGATTCTTGTATTTTGTATGTATTGTTCTTCATTAGAATTTTCTTATACCAAAAATTTATGGTAGGCGGCCTGTTTACCACAAAACATCAATAGATTAGTTGAAGTTTCCCTTTTTTGTTTTGCCCTTTTCTGTATTTGTTTTTCTTTCTCACATTCTACTGATTGTAGAATTATGTAGGTGTTTTATCATTTTACCAAGGCATGCATTTTGAAAATGAGCTTCTTGAACCGAGATAGTGTTTACTGTGTGACTAGGTAATATTTTTAATTTTCCTCAGCTTTTGTTCTCTTTCATGTACCACTCACATAATAGCGTGATTTTGGTTGTAAACCATTTCCCAAGTGAGCTAATTGATCATTATTCAACCATTTTGACCCTGGTGTGTTTTAGTTATGGGTAATGATTACTGAAATGAACTGGAACATTTCACTTTGGTTATATTTATTTCTAATTCTAGTGTTATTTATGGATATTTATGTTTACTTATGAATTTTACTATTTTTTAAAAGAATAATGTACAAGTGTGTGTTGCACTTCGCAGGTGTCTTTGTGAATTCACTGACTGATTTTGTGGTTGATACGCGAGCTCTTGCAAACCTCAAGAAAGAAGGGAAGACTAATGACATCAAAGATGGGAAGGGTGATGGAAAGGTTGTGTGTGTTATTACAAATCCCTCTGGCACTCGCACTGACTCATTCCTTAAACCTCTTACTGATGGCACCTACAAAATATCTTATACCCCATTTGAAGAAGGTAAAAACAACAATATTTTATTGTTTTGTTGTATATTTGTCCCTCATTTATGCGGTTGATGGGTCCCACCAGTTCTTTTGTAAGTAAAAAATTGTCTGTAGTCAAAACCCTTATATAAATGTATCTATTCAAAGTATATCATCTATTCCCAAATTCTTGTATGCTTTGAATTATGCCTAGATTACTGTACTGTACTTAAACTTCCCTTATACAATTCATATTTATATAATACAGTGCTATAGTTGTTATAATGTATTTTTTGGGAAAATATTTCATGAAATTTATTTTTTGTTATATTTATCAACCATGTATATTAAAAATCACACTACTTAAAATCACGTAAGATGAGGGACAGCTGTAGTCACACGTTAATTTAAATAATAATGGGTTGATATAAATAAAATGAAACATTCTTCCTTCTGGCAATGTAGAATAATGATTTAGTTTGCAACTCATACATGACAAGTTTTCATATGCAGTATATTCAACTATCAGTAATTATTCAGTAAGTGTGAGGCTTTGAACAGATGTAGAAATATAAAATTTTGCGAATTAAATAGAAAGTTGTATGGGGAGTCTAAACTTTAGTATGAGATATAGATGAATGTTAAAGAGTGTGGTATCTCTTCCCATTTGTTATTTTCCCATTTGATAATATTTTATTTTATTAATGTATTTATGTACAGTGTAAAAATCGCCCACAGGTCGACATACTATTGATCTGTTATACGATGGAGTGCCTGTGCCAGGATCTCCTTTCACTGTGAATGTTCGCCGCGGTTGTGACCCTAACAAGTGTTATGCTTACGGACCTGGCCTTGATCACGGTTACGTTAATGAAGTCAACACATTCACTGTAGAAACAAAAGGTAATGATTTTTTACTGTCTGTCTTATTTTGCAGCATCGTGGAAATTTCATTCTGTACAACATGACTTATAAAAGATTACAGGCTTATATTTAGTGGAAAAGTTTTTTTTAATGCACGTGTATTATGCTTTAAAATTCTCTTTTAAATCTACTCTGATCCTGCTGTTTCTTCATGGGACTTCTTGTGCTAGAGTTGTCCAATAAGGAATGGAACAGTAAAGTTTAAAGTAAAATTTATATTTTATATTTGATGATTGTTGTCAGTTTTCTGCTTGACTGCTTCCAGCTTCCAGCATTTGAAGAATTGGTTAGAAACTTATTTATGGATATATAGTAAAAGAAAATGAAGTCAGCATTCAGTAAGTGTGTAAAAGATGACACAGTCAACAAGAGGAAGCTATATGAAATATATTACTGTATTTGCTTTCAATATCTTTATATGTGTCACTATTAATCCCCCATTATCGGGGTTAACGCAGACAGGCTGTAGCTGAAGAAATAAGCCTAAATGCCCTTCCCTACACTCCACGGAGGTCTCAATCACGGGTCCGTTCCCTTCTGGTTCAAGTGCTCTCACCACTATGCAATTACTATCCCCATGAAAGCATACGTATATAATATCTCTGTTTGATTCCTGAAAATTAATAGAATGTTTTAGAGCTGGAATTAATAGACTTCATATATTTGTTGATTTTCCTTGTAATTATACCTTTACAACTGAAATATCTGAAATTGGGAGCCTTGGTGGCTCGTTTGTAGCAAGCTTAAGTCGGGAATTGACTGACGTGGAATTGAGCCCACCGTGGAACTTTATTTAGAGCATCCAGTATTAATCCTCCATCTCCATTCGCCATTCGTGGGGACCAGTTATGACATAAAATAGTGCTTAGCTAGAATATATTAAAACTATTTTTTTTCCAGGAGCTGGAACTGGTGGCCTTGGCTTATCTGTGGAGGGTCCCTCTGAGGCAAAGATGACCTGCAAAGACAACAGGGATGGCTCTTGCACTGTAGATTATGTTCCGTTAGAGCCTGGTGACTATGACGTCGTCATTAAATTTGCTGATCAAAACATTCCTGGATCACCATTTAAGGTAAACACTTTCATATGATTAAAGTAGGCTCTGCCTCTAAATATATTACAATGGTTGTGCATTATGCCGGTAAAACGAACAGGGTAGCTCTACACCATTTATATATATATATATATATATATATATATTATATATATATATATATATATATATATATATATATATATATATATATATATATATATATTATATATATATATATATATATATATATATATATCAAGGCTTTATCATACCCAACCATAGTCATCCCATGTATCATTTAGTTGATGGTATGATATGAAACAATAGTATTGCAATACCTAATTGTACCATTTTCTATAATTTTACTTTTTATACCTTCTATTTTTTCTTATCCTTTCTAAGTTCCTTTCCCTGGTTGAGCCATCTGAGGCCACCTTTTTCTTGCTGGGCTCGTTGCTTGGCTTATGTAATAATAATGATAATAAAGGGAGGAATTAACCCCTTGTTCACCAGTTCCTTTTAGTTGTCTCCTGCAGCTATTCCCCTAACTTCATCTCCTGTGCATTAGTTTTATATTATTCTCTCGTATTTAAAGTCTTAACACTCATTCTATACTGACCCTTGAAAACTGCTATATTGCACAAATTTTAAAGAGGAGTCTGAAGGTCATGGTATGGCATATAAACTGCTAGAACATAGTTATCTTAATATTATAATGCATTCACTCATTTCAATAATTCTAAAGTCTTCCTACTTTCCTGATTTGAACCAGGGACCTTTAGAACAGAAGTAAGCAGCTCTGTTGTTCAACGCACTAAGCTGGGACTTTTGTCCTCCAGGTCCTAGTTTTTAATCATGTGAACAATAGGTAAAATATCTGGGATTGTAATTGTTTTTTTTTTCTTTTTTTAAGATCGCTGAATGTAATTTTCTTTCCAAATAAATTTCGTAATGTTAATTCACCAATAACTAACTAATTAATACATCTGTAAAAATATTTATATCATTTAGCAACTTTCACGGATATACTGTATAAACTATGCAAGCACACTAATAATACTGTACTTGTTTTGTATTCAAGTTGAACACATGTATGCAGTTTCTCCTGCAACTTTCTTATGAGTTAATGATCCACATATGAATAAAGCAGTTATAGATGTTGGGCCTCACGCCAGAATATCCTTGCCCGCCTACTCTGTGGATGACCCAGGCAGGATGGTGGTGGTGGGGGGGTGAGAATTTTGGCAACCCTATATCATCTAGGAGCTAAGAGAAATGACCGGGGCCAGAATGGCTTGTGGTGAATGTATGTTCTTTTGCTCGGCCACCCCCTTAAAATGGGATTTGTGGCCATTTTATGTAAAAAAATGAATAATGGTAATGGTACTGACATGATTATTGGACCCTTGATAGGTGGTTGTTGACCATAGTGTAGATGCCTCCCAAGTTGCAGTTTGGGGCTCGGGTTTAGAACCTGGAAAAGTAAGAGCTGGAGTCCCTCTCACTTTCCATGTGGATGGATCTAGGTCTGGAAAAGCACCCTTAGGTGTAGACATCAAAACTGATAAAGGTAAGTTTTGTTAGCGAGTCTTATGTACCTGGCCTGTCTCGTTTTGCTTATATTTAAAATGTAATTTTTATTATTTATATATATTATTTTGAAATAGCTATATTCATCATACTTTAATGTACTGTACTTTATACTGAGTACTAGGATGATAAACTCAAGTACTTTTTTCCTTTAAAGTGCAATCCTTAATTAAGTAATTATTCAGTAATGTTATTTATTAATTCATGAATTAATTACTCTGTTAATCAGTAATTAGCAAATATCAAACTACAAATATGCAGTTGTAAATAAAACAACATGTGAATGTATGACTGTTGTATTCTTTTTAATCCAGGTCCCATTCCGAAAAATCCTGAAATTCGAGATAATGGCGATGGAACTTATGATGTGACTTACGTTCCTCATGCTGAAGGCACAATGCAGACAGCCAATATCACCTGGGGAGGGAAACACGTTCCTGGAAGGTGAGGTTTGACAGTTAATTTGTATGTCACAGTTCGTACACATATCTTATATGTAGGAGAATTTTAATATTGTTTTCATTACAAGTTTGTTTGATTTTTAACATGATTTTGAAGTTATTTTTTTATTGTATTCTATATTTATTTAGTATTTCATATGTTCATACATTTGTTTCAAATTAAATGGTTGCTTAAACCTCATTCAGTGATGTTATCATTACTGCAATGATTTTCAGTTCAGCTTGATTTGTTATTATTTTGTTGTGCTCATAGATACGTTCTCGCTAAGTCTCTATTCACTTATTTAATTTTACATAATTTTAACCACATATTACATTACATTGCTCCTTTGGTGTAGTATACAGATTATGTTTAGATATGTATTATATTGTGTGGAATAAATGATAAAGGATATAGAAACGTTATTAATGTGTCCTCTGTAGTGTAAATGAGTTTGTAAAAAATATATATTTTTTCATATATATACATGAGGGCATGATTATGATGAATGTAAGGGATGAGTAGTATGCCAGTAAATGTCGTATTACTAATTACAAAATACATACCTTTCATCACAGCAGGTGTGGGCAAAGCTTTACTTGAAAGAGCCGTCAATCCTGCATGGTATTATTTAATTCACGTTGTCATTGGCACTGAGTTGGCACGTTTTCTGTTCTCTATTATATGATTTTTTTTTATATCATTGCATTAAAAGGAGAGTAAAGTTGGCTCTTGTATACACTTTCACGTAAGGGCTTTATATAAATATAAATTCTCCTTTTAGAAAGGCTGATCCGTGTAGTTGCATAAGGATTTTCCCATTGTACAGAGAATCTTTTTTAGTAACATGATCCCAAATGATTTAGATTTTTTATAGAATCATTCATAAATTTATTAGCACCCAAACTTTGTCTTTTAGTTATGAAGAAAAAATTCCACACATTCCTTTCACTTCCAAGAAATAAATGAAAAGTGATAATGAGAAGGTGGTGCTGATAGTACCAACCTCCTTGAGTTTTTCTTTCTTGTCGAAAAACATCTCATAGAAAAGATGATGATAATGATGATTGGAGTATGTTAAGGCTTTCATTCTTTTATTTGGCTCTAGCTTTACCACATTTCCGTATGGGGCTGTTTCTTTCTATCCTTTTTTCGTCTTTTCCTGTCTTGTCTATTCTGTTCCCTTAGCCCCTTATCGCGCTTATCATTTGCTTTATTATCCTTCCATTGGACCTTCAACCTTCCTCTTCCACTCTTTCCTTCCACCTCCATATCTATAACCCTCGTACACACATGGCCTTCTTCTCTACTCATGGCTTTCATACTTTCTTTTTTGCTCTCGTTGTGACTGATGTATTGCTCTGGTGGGATATTTCTCCTGTGTATTGCTCTTGTGGGATATTTTGTTCTCTGTATTGCTCTGGTGGATATTTTGTCCTATTTGAAATAGAGAATTCCCACACTTACTATGAAAAGGTGTCAGGCTTCACTGAAGTGATTTTATCTACGTGTCTTTATTAGTCTTTGATTTTGACCAGGTGGTAAATGCATAGGTTAATTCACTGAGATATTATTCAGTTTTATTTGTTGGTTCCCACCATGCCAGATTCCAGAAGAGTTGGATTCGGGTAAGAAAAAGAATTGCAGTCATTAAAGTTGGTGATAAGTGTCTCTTTGGTAGTAAATAATCTTTTATCTTGTATTTTTGCTACTTCTCCATTAACTGTTTCTTGTGGGTGTTGGATATAAATTTCTTTTGTTAAAGTATGATAAGTCATTTTCCTTGAGAGTGTATAAAAATACTTTTAGAATAGTTTTAGGTTGTCATAATGTCACTGACAGAAAGTTAGCATGTGCCTCAGAAGTCTTTTGCCTAGCGTTATTGGCTTATTTGCCCACCCCAGCTGTGTATTGCTTTGTTCTTTTTCTTTGTTTAACTAAATACCTTTACATCTACAACAGGACATTTGATGTTTGCATATTACAATTATTCTATAATCACATGTGACAATATGGAGTTGAGAATAAAATTCCTAGTACAATTATTCTTCTTAAAGTGCACAACTAATATGTGAGGTGGGTGGTACTATATTGGGCTTAGTGTCAGAGCTACAATATGCCACGAAACGCATTTAAATTTAATTTCTCTACTTTTAAACTTTTAGATCTCAGTGGCTACTTATCTTATTTTGAAGTTACACTAAAAAATAGAAAATCAAAATAACGTAACCGACTACCGAGATATCAAAGTTTTCAAGTTGCAATACTTTAAACACGTTTCCTGCCATTTGTTGTAGTTTTGGCACTTAACCCAGTATAGTACTAGGCACCTTATATTGCCTTTGAAGTATGTCTAGGGGAATAATGCACTTCACATATTAATAAAAAGTTATTGCACCTCATCAACTTATGAGCTGTTTAATTAATACTGTTTCATAAACATGATTTTTATTTTTATATTAAATAAAACTTTTGCAAGGAAAGGATAGGAAAACAATATTTTAAAGTAAACTGTTTCTCTTGTTTGTTTTTAAAATTCGTAATATTGAGGCTTAAATTCTACTTTGTGCCCTATTCTGTAAGCATTAATAACAGATATACAACAGCAACTGAAATACAGAAAACATACTTACTTCACAATGATATAAGTTTTAATATATATGGTTATGTAATACGTAAGAGATTGACATTAAGATTGTATCTGTATTTTCTCTCTTATACTAAGATTTGTTATTTCGTGGTTATGAAATAACCATGTCAACATGAATATTTGACCCATTATTATAAGATATATATTAAATGTTCAAAAGTTAGTCATATGTTATATATCAGTATACATTTGGAAGGAAATGTTAGTTTGAGCAACATTTATATTCAATATTTATGATATTTGTTCAGATTTTCTCTATATAGTTCAGTAATTTAATTTATAGTTTATTGATTCTCAGCTAGAGTACCTGTGATTATATTGTACAGTATATAAATGCTCTTTAATTTTAGATTGTCATCTAGTGTACATATGTATTTTTTTATAATCTTATTTAACTAATACGCTAATCTATTTCATATGTTGATAAACCCTTGATTAATCATAGACAATTTATGATTTTTATGGTGACCCATGCATTAACTGGCATAGCTCCATAGGAATTCATTAATGTGACAATAATTCCATAGTATCTTCTGGCTGCAGTCCATTCAGATTACGCGTGAGGCCAGCATCTGCCTCAATAGTCAGCCCGCTTCGAAGGTAATCAGTAGAAGCATTATTTATAAATAGCCTCCTAACAGCGCATCACTGAGTTTGTGACTTGCGTGTGTCCCGTTTTGTCATCCAATCCCTGATCGAGCTAATAGTTTTAAGTTATTCCTTCATCCTCATGAAGGATACTGTGAGTTTCATTGCCATGCTGAAGTGATACTACATTATATTCGAATATTTCACTCCTTGCCATAAAGATAAACTTATCTCTCTACCGTCAAATGGATACTGTGCATTTCGTTACCTAATTGAATTGATTCAACACAAAGCTCGATGGAATCTGTGGACTGTAAATATCTTGCTTTGTTTACATCAAAGGTCCCTCAGAGACCATAATGTTTCTTAGGCAATGTATCTTACTGGTTGGAATGTACCACTCATAAGACTAAAGCTGATTTTATGGGTTTACTTAATTTTTTTCATTTATGACCGATTGACTGAGGCAGTGATCCTCTAAATGCTTTAAAATTAATTGATTGTATATTTCACTACAGTATCTTTCTGCTTTACCGTCTGGCATATTATTAATAGACTTGGCTTTTTTATGTTAAAATCTTTAGATACCCCATTGTAGCTTTTGATTCCTGAATTTGGTATAGTAAAAAGGGTGATTTTGTGTGCTATTATTTTTTTTTCATTTTTGAGCATGCGATGTTATTTGTAGTAAGTTTGGCATGATTGTGTTTATCACATTGTTATGGAGTTTTTTAATTACATAAATTGCAAGCACATCCTGTACACAGTAAGTTTATTTATCTAGGAATTAACTACTTTTATTCCAAAGTCTAGCTAAAGTGGTATTTGATTATGGCCTTGTGATATATGTTAAAAGAATAGATAATGAAAAATATTTAGTGGAAGTTAGACTTTACAATACTAAAGAAGGCTGCTTCTCAGACTTACAAAAGAAATAGTGAACATATTCCTGATTCATTGCATTGCGAATGTTCTTAAGTTTGTGAGCTACTTTGGTATACTGTAAAATCATGATTTATCATGATATATATATATATATATATATATATATATATATATTATATATATATATATATATATATATATATATATATATATATATATATATAGTGTGTGATATATATATATGTATATATATATATATATATATATATATATATATATATATATATATATATATATATATATATATATATATATATATATATATATAGTGTGTATATATATATATATATATATATATATATATATATATATATATATATATATATATATATATATATATATATATATATATATATATATATATATATATATATATATATATATATATATATATATATATATAGTGTGTATATATATATATATATATATATATATATATATATATATATATATATATATATATATATATATATATATATATATATATATATATATATATATATATATATATATATATATATATATATATATATATATATATATATATATATATATATATATATATATATATATATATATATATATATATATATATATATATATATATATATATATATATATATATATATATATATATATATATATATATATATATATATATATATATATATATATATATATATATATATATATATATATATATATATATATATATATATATATATATATATATATATATATATATATATATATATATATATATATATATATATATATATATATATATATATATATATATATATATATATATATATATATATATATATATATATATATATATATATATATATATATATATATATATATATATATATATATATATATATATATATATATATATAATATATATATATATATATATATATATATATATATATATATATATATATATATATATATATATATATATATATATATATATATATATATATATATATATATATATATATATATATATATATATATATATATATATATATATATATATATATATATATATATATATATATATATATATATATATATATATATATATATATATATATATATATATATATATATATATATATATATATATATATATATATATATATATATATATATATATATATATATATATATATATATATATATATATATATATATATATATATATTATATACAGTTGTACTGAAGCTTACACAAGAAGAAAAGCTTGTACTAATTCAGCCCTATGCGAAAAAAAAAATGTTTGACTAAGATTTAGTGTCACTGTGCATGTTGTCTTCGATGCATTCCTGAATTGTGCCAGAGAAAGTAATGCTCAGGGCAGTGATAAAAAGCCCAAAAAGGCTAGTGCTGTGTTGAATTTGCTTTAGAAATGAGAATTTTGCATCAATTGCAAATGAGATCAATGTCGGAAGTGTAGGAGAGATGGGGAAAAATTGAGGCTAGAATATGCTCCATGAAGCAAAAGGAGAAAGAAATATGTAACAATAGTATTGTTCTGCCTCCAGGGTCAGAATTGGCTTCTCAAATTCATGATACAGTGCTTGTTGAAACTGATAAAGCATTGAATATGTGGTTGGAAAACATGGTTCAAGAGTACGTCTCTGTGATATATATATTTGCATAAAAAAGGTCCTTAAGCTACATGAAAATTTGCAAGGGTGCCAGTGCAACAAAAGAGTTTAAAGCTAGCAAGTGCTGGCTGCAGAACTTGAAAACTTTAAATACCACAGGTGATGTGGTTTTGGCTGACACAGAGGCAGTAGAGACATTCTCTGAATATCTCAAGAAAATCATTGCAGAAAGAGATTATCTTCCAAAACAGGCCTATTTTGTAAGAAAATGCCGAGTCACACATACTTTAAGAAGAGTGCTAAGCAGGCCCAGCGGTATAAGCTTATAAGGATTCTCTGACTAGTGATATGTGACAATGCTTCAGGCCATATGATCAAGCTGTGCACAAAGTTTTCACATGCTTAAAGGCAGAAATAAGCATCTGGTACCTGTTGTCTGGCAATGTAATAAGAAGTCTTGGTGATTATTATTCTTTTTCTTGTTTGGTTCTTTTCCTGCCTTATAACTGAAGTCAAGAAATATCTCTAGAAGAAGGGGCTGCCATTCCAGGTCCTTCTTATTATCGACAACACTCCGAAGCATCCCATATAAAAATGAAAACTGAAGTTCTGTTCCTTTCTCTGAATATGGTGTCAGTGCTGCAGCCACTTGCTCAAGACATCATTGTAAGACTTTGTGTACCCGCTTTACCTTTTGCCATGATTCATGCTGCGTTTGATGCTCGCCCAGAGAGCATCATATCAGAATTGTGGAAGATGTTCACAATTGCAGATGCAATGGAATGTATTGCTTAGGATACGAACTTCCTCGTCTCAAAACATATCCCAAATATCTTCGTTGAAGAGTGCATGGAGAATGCGTCTTTTTCTAAGAAAGCTTGCATGCCAAGTCTTCAAGAAACTTTTTCCAAAAGATCATTTCTGTTGAAGTGATCTGTAACTGCTATTGGAGATGCTGTCTCTATATACTTTTCAACAGGGATATTCAAGGCATGGTGTTTTGAAACTATTGATGCAAAGTAACCAGAGTTCCATGATACTATTTTCATATATTAAGTATCCAGAGACTCACTATTATACTTCACCAGATTCCTTGGCCAAGCACAAAACTATAATAAGATTAAACACTTATTTCAAAGACTTACTCTTGGAAAAGAATATTTTAGCCCTTATGGTAGGAGCGCTTCCAAATCATCGTGTTTCATTGTCAGGTAATATAGGCTCATGGCTTTCAATAGTATGAATACCAATTCTTCAAAAAAATATTGCCAAATATAATTTCTGGCAAAGAGATCTGTTGCCTCTATGGGAGACGCTGTCGTTAAACACTCTTCAATGGGGCTATTTGAGACATAGCGTTATTCTACTTTTATGTTTTCAGTGCTTGTTCTCAGTCATGATGTATTTTGTGTAAAGAATTTTTATTTTGAATTTATGTTCTTGTGCAACTTATCAAGTGTGCGGATTATAAAACTTTGTTCTGAGGTATTTTCCATATCTTTAATACAGTTTATGTATGTTAAAGTAATTTTTTTTTTTAATTTTCTTTGGCATGTGCGTTTATTGTAGGTCTTGATCGTAAATATGCTTACAGTATTGTTTTATACCTGTGAGTGTCTTTAAATATATAAGTATTTTACCATTTTGTGCTATTTGGTAACATAATAAGATTTTATTTTTGTAGAGTGATGTAGGTCTTTCAGACAATACTAGTTATCATAAGTGTTTATTGCGTCAGTATTTTAACCAAGAAACTGATAGATATGACAGCAAGATATATTCATTATTTTATTATTTTTGTAGCTTTTTCTATGTGAAGGATTACTTTCCAATGATATATGGGATCTTGTAAAGATGTGTAACCCTAGAATTGAAAGAAATCAGTAAATTGTTAGGTTATGTTGGGTTTGTTTAAGTTAGGTTAGTGTAGATTAGGTTAGGTTGGGTTAGGTTACCTCCTTTGATTTGTGTATTCATAGAAGTTCATCCTATGCATTTTGCCGAGTTGTATAACCACTGTAATAAATTAAAACTAAATAGCCCTGTGATTTTATGGTTGCATTTTTCTTAGTTATGACATATTAGTAATGTAATGTGATAGAACAGCTCACATCTGAGCCATTATCGGAATACTTGGATTGTATGTTCATCTGCTCATTCGTGGTATATTATAGGGGAACCATGGTAGCCGAGTGGTTCGAATATTCGACTTGGGAGTTGGCATACCCTCAATCAAGCACGCCATTGGGTGTTAGGAAAGATATTCCTCCTGAATTCCGCAACCACAATCTTTGGCCACACCAGTAATGAGGTTTAATAGTGACATAAAACGTAAACACACACATCACTTGCATTGGTGGTGTTTTGTATTAACTTTTCTTGAATATTTTAAAATTTTAATGGGGTTTTGAAATAACATAGGTTCATCACAAAGCTTCGTTTTTTTATTAGTTACTTAGAATTAGTGCATAATTTGGCGGTATCATATCCATATTTGGAAACTTCTCTTTTTCATGTGGTAAACCTCGAAAAATAGATACTGTATTTTTCTTATTACAAAACTAGTTTAATATTCTTATTTTTAGGATCTCTAGAGTAGAAACTTTTGCATATTATTATTATTATTATTATTATTATTATTATTATTATTATTATTATTATTATTATTATTATTATTATTAGCCATGCAACAAGCCCAACTGGAAAAAGTCAACAACTCTATTCATTTCTCTTTTCAGTCCATTCAGGACACGTGTGAAGCCCTCTGTAGAACCCAACAAGGTAAAAGTGTCTGGTTCAGGTGTGTCTAGCAAAGGAATTCCAGCATCTCTTCCTACAGAACTTCTCATTGACACTAATGATGCAGGAATTGGCGACCTCCAAGTAGCTGTCACTGTAAGTTAATTTTACACATGTCTTTTTATCCCTTCACATCCGACAGGTCATAATACTTCCCATCTCTGTTTCTCTCAATGTTTTCTTCGTGCCCAGGCCTGATGCACATAATTTCCATTCAATATGAACAAATTTATGCATGCTCAGTATACAGACCTCCTGAGACCTATCCAGGCTATCTAAGTTTTTGGAAACTTGCAAATGGATTGTGAAGTATTACTAAGGGAAACTGTACTTATTTTTTTTTAATCGAATATTGATTTATGTTCTAATGCTCCATCATTTATACTGTTTGCGTTTATATCTTTGAGTTTGGTAAGATGTATGATGGCATTTATATCTAAGATTTTGATAAGATCTCGTATAATTTTTATCTGCTCCACCAGAGGTCTAATGCTTGCATTTATTTTTTATAAGATCTGTGATAAAATAGTCTTGTCAGAGATTTGCTATTTGCATGAACTTTTTGGAAAGTAATAATGATAATAATAATAATATCTGTCTCTTAACCCTTTAACAGAGGTAAATTGTTTACTATGCATTATTCCTGTATGTATCATGACTTACATTGTTTATGAATAACTATATACATAATTAGGATTCCCACTTATATTTTAGGGTCCAGATGGTCACCCAAGAAAAGTGAAGTTGGTTGACAATAGAGACGGCACCTACAGTGCCTCCTACGTCCCAGATGATTGCGGAAAGTACAAAGTGTCTGTGAAATATGCTGACCAGGAAGTCGGTCATTCACCATTCCCTGTGCAAGCTTTTGCCACGGGGAAGGTAAGTTATAAAGTTTTGAACTGCTTGTTCTGTTTACTCTAGTTTTTCCTCAGAGATACCTTATCTTCTTGGAGACTGTGCAGTAAGCAGCGTTTTATGTTTCACAGTCAGTTCCCATTAAGATACCTTAATGTACCATATGGTGACATGTAAATATATGCTTCTCTTGTAAAAATACTTGTCCTCTATAGCAAAAGGTTAAGTATTGCTTGAATACCAGAATATAAGTTTTGAAATTCAAATAAAGGATTTTTAGATAAAGTTAGATTTATGGCATTTGTACTGCAGTATAATTAAGCAAATAGCCAAGAAATATATTTTCGTTTTTGGTCTTACATAATGTAACTTGGAAATTTAAACCAATTACAATATAAACATTTTAAATGCATTACTGTAAATGTTAAATAAGCTGTTTTCCATATGTTGAAAATTCTTTCATGCTGATTTTTTCTTACTTTTTGTGTTCTTAGGCTGATGAATGCAAGATCACTGAAGGTATAAATCATTCACTAACTATTGGAGAAGAATACTGCATTACCGTGAATGCCAAAAATGCAGGCAATGGGGCTGTTACCTGCAGAATACGTTCCACTTCGGGCAGGTAAGAAAGGTTGTATTGTTTTTGAAGTTGAGTACATATTTTTCTCTTGTTATATATGTGGTGCTTTTGCATGTTAAGGCCTGCTCAAGAAAAGGCTTAAAAACTAAAATATAAATTTGTCAATCATTTTTATAGATCTTAAACCATTGATGGTAATGTTGATACGTTTTATGTTGTTTTGTACATGAACTTGTTATATCTGTCCAGAGCAGAGCAATGCATATAGAAAGAAAGAATTGTATCGGTATCACCTACAATAGTGATCTTTGTAGATATGCAAGAGTTTGTATCTTTTTTTTGCATCTTATAAAGATGTTAGTGTAAATAAGACATATATGAAACATCATAAGCATACTAAGTCACGTTCAATAACGGGACCTAGATTGGCAGTGCCATTTTCGTTGGTCCATCCTCTTGGCGTTATGAAAGGTATGGAGTCGTAATTCCCCAGCTCTAACCTGTCTTTGCCCACCCTCATATTGGTGAATAATAGTGACACACAACAGCCACCCAAAAAAAAAAAAAAAAAAAAACAAGCACAAGCACTGTGGTTAGAGTGTTCAACTCGGGAATTTATGTACCCGAGTTTGTATCCACTGTAGAGCATTACTAAGGGCAGCCAACTGTAAATCCCCAGCTCGTACCTGTCTGTTTCCTTCATTATGGGGATAAATACTGACGGCAAAAGAAAAATACAAGAAAAAGCGCAAAGCAGCTATAAAGTATTGACAGATGTTTATCTATTTCTTTTCTCAGTGATTTGGACATTGACATAGAAGACAATGGCGATGGGACATTTAGTATTTATTACACGGTAAAAGATGCTGGAGAATATACTCTTTCAGTAAAATTTGGGGGCCAACCAGTACCTGATGGGTTCTACTCCTTCACTGTAAGTACAATTTGCATATTTCTGATTCTGCGTGTTCATTTGCATTTATTCTTTCATTTCTCTGTTTTACATATTGCGTACAGACACTGGATATACGTTAATATACATTTTGTAATATATATATATATATATATATATATATATATATATATATATATATATATATATATATATATATATATATATATATATATATATATATTATATATTTGATAGTCTAGGAAAGCAAGGCAAAGTTGTATACAGTGGTGGCAAAAATTTCCGAGAATAGTTGAAAAAATTAATAAGATATAAATATTTTCATAGGCATCTGCTTCCAACATCAAACGTGTTACAGTTTAGTACTTCCGAGTAGTGCACTGGAAAGTACTTATTAATATCTTCATATATTTTCGGAGATCCTTTCAGTGATTAGATTACTTTAATTAGTGTCTGTTTATATACACTTTAAGCTCTAAGAAATATGCATATTATTGAACACATATTTTGTATGCTTGTGTTTTATGTACTTTCTTTTGGTGCCTTTTGAGTCAGGAGTAAGTTAACTAGATTTTTTTTTCAATTACCTCTAAAGACATTTATTTATGTTAACCTTCAAAATCGTAGTTGACTCAGGGCAGGTTTGACCGTTTTTCCACATAAGTGTACTTTTTATTTGATACTACCGCAATTTGAACCAGGGTTGCCAGTGGCAGCATAAAAAAGGACAGACATCACTATAAAAAGGACCTTTTCCGGGGGAATGACAACAATGGGAACCCTGATTCAGGGATGAAATGAAGTTTATTAAGGTCATGCAAAGGAAAATGCGAATATTTAATAGTATGTAAGCCAACACAAACGCCATTCAGTCTTCAGTCGCTCAGACACTAGCAGTGCAACAATTACTCGAGTATCGGTTAAGTGCAATATTGCTGACAATGTAATATTCTTTCTAGAATTGTCACTAATGTATTTAACACTATTAATTAAGAACATGAAAACATGCCTTAGGACAGTCTCTGTTTCTAATGACTATGATATGTGATACTACTGGATTTCGAAGTCTTCGTAATGATGTTTCTATCTGTTTCGACTTTTTTTTTTTCTTTTTAATCACTGGGGTATGTTCTGTTAGCGTCTTTGTTTTCTTTAGTATCTTTGTATTATATATAGATATATATATATATATTGTTTGTTTTCTTTCAATTTTGGAATGTCTGTAAATATATCTATAGTTGTCATCTCTCAACGTCTTTGACATATCTGCAGATAGAAGTTATTTGTAATTTTACTCTTTAGTATCTTAACCTTACTTCTTGTTGCATTAGTTTTGTATATTTTTCTGCGATTTAATGATTTCAAAGTACTGTAGTGTGATTTATTGGTACATTTGTGTAAAATTCAGTTAAATGGAGTGGATCAAAGGGGCTGGGAAGCCTCAACTTTGTATTGTCCTTCCGGGAAGAGTCAAGGCATTCTTGGGACTTGTAGCAGGAGAGCTCCAACTAGAACTTTATTTATTGGCTCTTTGAATGTGTGTTTTTGTGGAAAAAGTATAAGTATATGGGAGGATTTTATTGGCATGTTTGTAAGAAGAAAGATGGATGTGTTAGCATTGAGTGAAACAAAAGTTGAAAGAGAAAGTGTTCTGGTGAACAGGTGTGTGCTCAGACTCTGCCACCAGTCGACTTATAAGGGGATTGCGGTCTTGTTTTTACATCTACATAGATATATCATTCATGGCATAAGTTAAAATTCTCGAATTATAGATATAATTGTAGTACTTGTAGTATTTTCCCTTCTTGAGATATTTTGTAATAAAAATACAAAAGCACCTGTGACTTTGGTTTTTGCGTTTTGTGTCACTATTAGTCCCCATTTGGGAGTGGCCACAGACAGATTGAAGTTGGGGAATTATGGCTGGATGCCTATCCTATAACCCCGCCGTGGGCTCGAATGTGGAACCATCACCTCCCAAGTTAACCACTCCTTCAGTTACGCTACGGTGGTCCCTTTACAAAAATAATATTCTCTTGAAATATGAAGCTCATTGCCTTATAGTTGTTTCCCTACGATTTTTCTTCATATTTTATTTCCTCTTAATTTTTTCCCCTTCATTGCTAATCAACTCGTGAATACTTTGGAAAAAGGTAATGCCTTAATGATCCATTGAATGTATCATGACTAAGGAATTTAATTATCCAGCCTTAATCCCCCAACTCCAACATTTGGGACTACATTAGCCGAGTAGTCATAGTACTCGACTCCGAAATTGACAGATCCAACATCGAGACCACCTTAGGGCACTCGGAAGTGTATCCAACCTTTATTTACCCAACCACACTGTGTCCATCCCCATAATGGAGATTAAAAGTGACATATATACGAGGTGTATCATCTGGCATTAGTTGTGTTAAAGCAAATCTTAACAAATCCTGTTTAAAAGCTTAATTAATTTAATTATTTTTTTTACCCCAAAATACACCAGAGTGTATTCACATGGCGGGTTATATATTAGGCGTATTTGAGAGAGAGAGAGAGAGAGGAGAGAGAGAGGAATCTGTGCAGATGGAAGACCCCTTTACCACCCCAATGAGAGAGAGAGAGAGAGAGAGTATGTATGTGTAGTACATACAGACCTGCAAACTAGCACGTACATCTGGTAGCAATATAATATGCACTAATAATATGGGAGCAAAAACAAACCTCCCTGAGCTGTAAAGGGCTGAATATGCTTCCGCTTTAAATTTAGAATCTTGAACTATTACTTTGTATGTGTGTGTGTTTGGGGTGTGAGATATTTACTATTTTTTTTTAATTCCCTTTAATTGCCCATTAAGGTGGCAATACTCGAAGCTAGAAGAGTGAGGGGGGATATGGTGACAGTCTTTAAATTCCTTCATGGTTATGATAGAGTGGATAGGGATCGATATTTTGATATAGCTGGCTCTAGAACTAGAGGTCATAGTTTGAAGCTTCGTAAGAAAACTTGTTTGCAGGATGTAAGGAAATACTTTTTCAGTGTAAGAGTAGTTGATAATTGGAATTGGCTAAGCGAGGAGGTAGTTAATGCTATCTCAATCCATAGTTTTAAGGACAGGTAAGATAAGTATCACTAAGTATAAAATGGAAGCGATGAGGAGACGGGAAGATATGAGCTTTGGGCTCTTTCCCGTAAATACAATTAGGTAATCATACAAGGGCCGGTATTAGAGAACATCAACCTTACAGCCACAGAGGTATGCAAAGCGCTGATGGATTTAGATGTTCATAAAGCTACAGGTCCTGATGACATATCCCCTCATGTGCTTAAAAAATGCGCAAACACAATATCAGTGGCACTAAGTATCATATTTAAGGAGTCACTGGAGTCGGGGGAGATTCCAAGATGCTGGAAACAAGCAAATGTGATACCTATCTTCAAAAAGGGAAGGAGGGATACGGCTCTGAACTATAGACCAGTTTCCTTGACCAGCATAGTTTGCAAAGTTATGGAGAAACTACTAAGGAAACATATCTCTCTTCACTTGGAATCCTTCAACTTTTTGTCAGTGAGGCAACATGGCTTCAGAGAAGGTAGATCAACAGTAACAAACTTATTAGAATTTTATGATGAGGTAAGCCAAATCTTACAGGAAAGAGAGGGCTGGGCAGATTGCATATTCCTAGACTTCCAGAAAGCGTTTGACACTGTTCCACATGGGAGACTTATTAGGAAGCTGCAATCAATGGCTAGAATAGGTAGAAATGTTTTGGAATGGATAAAAACTTACTTAGAAGGAAGGGAACAGAGGGTTAGAGTAAGACACTCAGTGTCTGAATGGAGAAGAGTTAGTAGTGGAGTTCCACAGGGTTCAGTTTTAGGGCCACTTTTGTTCTTTGTATATGTAAATGACCTACCAGAGTCTGTAAATTCATTCATGAATATGTTTGCAGATGATGCAAAGATTGTGAAGAAAGTAAAAAACGAGAACAATGGTAGAGAACTTCAGGAGGATCTAAATAATCTGCATGAGTGGTCAGAAAAGTGGTTAATGAAATTCAATACTTCAAAATGTAAGGTAATGAGAATGGGTACAAGTGCAAGAAGGCCCAAGCTTGACTACTCGGTGGCTGGAGTACAACTTCAAGAGACAGAAAATGAGAGAGATCTAGGAGTAAACATATTGGCAGATTTGTCTCCAGAAATACATATAAATGGCATAGTAAGGGCAGCATATGCATTCTTATCAAATGTAAGGGTAGCCTTCAGGCACATGGACAAGGAAATGTTCAGAAATATTTGTAACCTATGTGAGGCCAAAACTCGAATATGCAGCCCCCTTTTGGAATCTGCACTTGAAAAAGCACATAGCTAAGCTTGAAAAAGTTCAAAGACATGCCACGAAACTGGTGCCAGAAATACGCAATCTCAGTTATGATGAGAGGCTGAGGGAATTAGACTTACCATCACTTGAAGTTAGAAGATTGAGGGGGGATATGGTGACAGTCTTTAAATTCCTTCATGGTTATGATAGAGTGGATAGGGATCGATATTTTGATATGGCTGGCTCTAGAACTAGAGGTCATAGTTTGAAGCTTCGTAAGAAAATTTGTTTGCAGGATGTAAGGAAATACTTTTTCAGTGTAAGAGTAGTTGATAATTGGAATTGGCTAAGCGAGGAGGTAGTTAATGCTATCTCAATCCATAGTTTTAAGGACAGGTAAGATAAGTATCACTAAGTATAAAATGGAAGTGATGAGGAGACGGGAAGATACGAGCTTTGGGCTCTTTCCCGTAAACACAATTAGGTAATCACAATTAGGTAATCACACACTGCTCATAAGTGAAAGGATTCAAGTTGAAGAAATAAACTTGGCTATAGAAAGTGAGTTTAAGGAATTTCTTGTTGCTCGCATAAATACTGGGTCAGAGAGCATTATAATAACTGTTGTATACAACCCACCAAGGAACCTAAATAGGCTTGAAGTTTATGAGGAAAGTCATATAGGTACTATTGAAGTCATAAACTCAGTTGTTAACATGGCACGGGAAAAAAAATGTAGGATTTTGATTATGGGAGACTTTAATCATAAAGAGATAGATTGGATAAATCTTGACCCACACAGTGGTGAGGACTCATTCGGGGCAAGATTCCTAGATTTCGTACAAGGGAATTTCCTACACCAACATGTAATGGAACCAACAAGGGCCAGGGGTGGGGATGAGCCATCACTACTTGATCTAGTGTCACAGATAATGTGTTGGATATTGAAAAAATTGAGTATGTACCACCAATTGGAAAGAGTGACCACTGTGTGTTGTTGATGGAGTATATCATTGAAGATATTCTTCCTGAGAGTAGAGGCACTGAGGACATGAGGAGGAACTATCCGAAAGGAGATTACATCAAAATGAATGAGCTTTTTGCAGTTCTTGACTGGAGAACCTTATTTTACAACAAATCTGTACAAGAAATGTATGGCATCTTTTGTGAGAAATATGGGAAGATAGTAGATTGCTGCATACCTGTCACCAAAGTAGGTGTAATTCATGCCAGAGAGAAATGGTTCGATAATGGGTGTAAAAGAGCCAAGGAGTGGAGAGACAAATGCTGGAAAAGGTATAGGAGGAGAAAAAACATAAATGCCTGGCAAACCTACAAAAGAGCAAGAAATGACTACCTAAGTAAAAGGAGAGAGGCAGAGAGAGACTATGAGAGGGACATCACCAGGAAGGCTAAAGAAAATCCCAAGCTTTTCCACAGCTTTATCAGAGGAAAACTGAAGGTAAAAGAACAGGTTTTAAGGCTAAAGAGAGCGGATGGAAGCATCACTGAGACGGATGAAGAGATCTGCAAAGAATTGAACAAGGAGTTTCAGTCAGTATTTACAGTAGAAAATACCCCACCCCCTCAGATTGCAGTGATAGAAGCTCAAGGGCCGGTATTAGAGAACATCAACCTTACAGCCACAGAGGTATGCAAAGCGCTGATGGATTTAGATGTTCATAAAGCTACAGGTCCTGATGACATATCCCCTCATGTGCTTAAAAAATGCGCAAACTCAATATCAGTGGCACTAAGTATCATATTTAAAAAGTCACTGGAGTCAGGGGAGATTCCAAGATGCTGGAAACAAGCAAATGTGATACCTATCTTCAAAAAGGGAAGGAGGGATACGGCTCTGAACTATAGACCAGTTTCCTTGACCAGCATAGTTTGCAAAATTATGGAGAAACTACTAAGGAAACATATCTCTCTTCACTTGGAATCCTTCAACTTTTTGTCAGTGAGGCAACATGGCTTCAGAGAAGGTAGATCAACAGTAACAAACTTATTAGAATTTTATGATGAGGTAAGCCAAATCTTACAGGAAAGAGAGGGCTGGGCAGATTGCATATTCTTAGACTTCCAGAAAGCGTTTGACACTGTTCCACATGGGAGACTTATTAGGAAGCTGCAATCAATGGCTAGAATAGGTAGAAATGTTTTGGAATGGATAAAAACTTACTTAGAAGGAAGGGAACAGAGGGTTAGAGTAAGACACTCAGTGTCTGAATGGAGAAGAGTTAGTAGTGGAGTTCCACAGGGTTCAGTTTTAGGGCCACTTTTGTTCCTTGTATATGTAAATGACCTACCAGAGTCTGTAAATTCATTCATGAATATATTTGCAGATGATGCAAAGATTGTGAAGAAAGTAAAAAACGAGAACAATGGTAGAGAACTTCAGGAGGATCTAAATAATCTGCATGAGTGGTCAGAAAAGTGGCTAATGAAATTCAATACCTCAAAATGTAAGGTAATGAGAATGGGTACAAGTGCAAGAAGGCCCAAGCTTGACTACTCGGTGGCTGGAGTACAACTTCAAGAGACAGAAAATGAGAGAGATCTAGGAGTAAACATACTGGCAGATTTGTCTCCAGAAATACATATAAATGGCATAGTAAGGGCAGCATATGCGTTCTTATCAAATGTAAGGGTAGCCTTCAGGCACATGGACAAGGAAATGTTCAGAAATATTTATGTAACCTATGTGAGGCCAAAACTCGAATATGCAGCCCCCTTTTGGAATCCGCACTTGAAAAAGCACATAGCTAAGCTTGAAAAAGTTCAAAGACATGCCACGAAACTGGTGCCAGAAATACGCAATCTCAGTTATGATGAGAGGCTGAGGGAATTAGACTTACCATCACTCGAAGCTAGAAGATTGAGGGGGGATATGGTGACAGTCTTTATATTCCTTCATGGTTATGATAGAGTGGATAGGGATCGATATTTTGATATGGCTGGCTCTAGAACTAGAGGTCATAGTTTGAAGCTTCGTAAGAAAACTTGTTTGCAGGATGTAAGGAAATACTTTTTCAGTGTAAGAGTAGTTGATAATTGGAATTGGCAAAGCGAGGAGGTAGTTAATGCTATCTCAATCCATAGTTTTAAGGACAGGTATGATAAGTATCACTATTTATAAAATGGAAGCGATGAGGAGACGGGAAGATACGAGCTTTGGGCTCTTTCCCGTAAACACAATTAGGTAATCACAATTAGGTAATCCACACACACACACACACTGGCTCTAGAACTAGAGGTCATAGTTTGAAGCTTCGTAAGAAAACTTGTTTGCAGGATGTAAGGAAATACTTTTTCAGTGTAAGAATAGTTGATAATTGGAATTCGCTATGCGAGGAGGTAGTTAATGCTATCTCAATCCATAGTTTTAAGGACAGGTATGATAAGTATCACTAAGTATAAAATGGAAGCGATGAGGAGACGGGAAGATACGAGCTTTGGGCTTTCCCGTAAACACAATTAGGTAAGTACACACACACACACACACACACACACACACACACACACACGTATCTGTATATGTTTAGAATACACTGGTATATATTAGCATGCAATTTTCAAGAAAGGAGGGGGATTTCTTCGACCCCTGTCACCCCCTCGCCCTTTGTCCTCCGTTAATGAATGTGGTTTGTGCGAAGTTCAGTTGTGGAACAGTCTCATCCATAAGAGTTAAAAGTGATAATTTTTCAGCGTACAAATATGAAAGCATGAAATATATAATATGTTGACCGTAAAGTTAAGTGCAACATATTTGTTTTGCCTTTTTATGTGTCACTATTACTTTCCCTTCGAATGGGTATGGCATAAACAATTTTGGGCTGGGTATTAAGGACATATTCCCTTTATAAGGCTCGTCTTGGGATTGGACACGACTATGTCACGTCCCGAATCTAGTAATTACCTAATTGTGTTTACGGGAAAGAGCCCCATGCTCGTAACTCCAAATCTCCCGGTCGGTTCCATTTTTGTACTTAATGATACTTATCATACGTGTCCTTAAAACTATGGATTGAATTTGCATTAACCACCGCCAAGTTAGCGAATTCCAATCATCAACTACTCTAACAGTGAAAAAAGTATTTCCTTACATCCAGACAAAGAAGTTTTCTTATTGCAAGCTTCAAACTATGACCTCTAGCTAGTTCCAGCCATTTCAAAATATCGATCCCTATCCACTCTCTCATAACCATGGAGGAATTTAAAAACCGTCACCAAATCTCCCCTCATTCTTTTAGCTTCGAGTGATGTTAAGTCTGATTCCCTCAGCCTCTCCTCATAATTGAGATTACATATTTCTGGCACCAGTTTCGTAACATATCTATGAACTCTTTCCAGCTTCACTAAGTGTTTTTTCAAGTGTGGATTCCAAAAGGGGGCAGCATAATCTAAGCTTTGGCCTCACATAGGCTGCATAAATACAACCACTGTGCTACCGCTGCCCCCAAAGGTACATTTAACATATTGACTTATAGAAAATGGTAGTTGCGATATGTGTATTGAATAATTGCCTTAATTTGCTCATTTCGCTCTCGGGCTTTGCATTAGGTACGATTATGTCGGGCATGAGTTGTTACGTTTTCTTTGGGTTTAAGAAAAATAGCGGTAAATGTTGACTTTCACACCCCACGATTGAAGGAGAATTACAAAACATTGAAAAAGATGTGTAAGGCGCTTAATCAATAAATCATTTCAATTATCAATTTATTTCTCAATCTGAGGATGAAGTAAGCTAACTAACATAACCAAAACCTAACCTAACCTGACTTAATAATATAATAATATTTTCAAGGTAATATATCCTAACCGAAGATGTGAAAATAAGCACTTCCTAAACTTGATAAACTTTCACAATTATTCGAGAATTTTGTTTTTGTTTTCTAATGACTTTTTCTGTGACAGTTTAATCAAACAAAGCTTAAACTAACACAGCGTAATGTACTATTACAGTATTGCATAATAATAATGATAATAATAATAATAATAATAATAATAATAATAAAATAATAATAATAATAATAGTGATAATAATGATAATTGAAATAATATTAATAATAAAGATAATAATAATAATAATGCACCGTATTAAAATAATATTAATAATAAAGATAATAATAATAATAATAATGTACCGTATCATATATCATAATTAATCCCCATTCGATTGGAGGTTTACACAGACATTTTGGAGTTGGAAGATTAAGTCTGGAATGCCCCGACTCGTGCTCTCTACTTTTGAGCAACCGTGGTCCCCATTAATAATAATAATAATAATAATAATAATAATAATAATAATAATAATAATAGTAATAATAATTATAATAATAATTATAATGATAATAATCATCATCATCATCACCATCATCATTATTATTATTTCAAACATAAATTAGCTATTTTTTTATGAGTGTGACACTAGGACGGGCCAAAAAAGAAAAAAGAAAAGAAAACATAAGTCAATAGAAACTGAGATGGAGAATGCTGTGACTTGTCAGATGTGTAGGAATAATAAGACTCGTGTAACGAATATCCAAGAATATTCGGTGATTATGTAGGCATAGAATAAGAACCGTAACTGATGGAAGACTTACCATCGAACTGTCCTGGACAGTCCAATTTAAGTCCAAAAGACCTTCAGCTGTAGCTATGAATGATAGTATTTTACGATTAGTCTGGATAATATTATATATCTAGCAATAATATGATGAACCACTATTAATTCCCATTCGGATGGGGGCGGACAAAAACAGGTCGGAGCTGGGGTATTATTGCTGGGTGCTCTTTGTAAACTATGCCTGAATAATATTGATTAATCTAGCATTAACGTGATGAACCACTATTCGTTCCCATTCGGATGGGAGTGGACACTAGCAGATTGAAACTGGGGTATTATTGGCTGTGTGCTCTGTAAAGTATGCCTGAACAATATATCTGAATATAGCAATAATACG
>JAXCGZ010019585.1:35000-37500 GCA_037179515.1 Halocaridina rubra
GAAATGAGGGAGTTAGATGCGGAGATTAGGAATGGTAGATGAAATCTAAGTATATCTTAGATATTCTAGTTGTTTGTGGCTCTCTAAAAAGAGGTTCCCCCTAAAAAAAAGAAAAAAAATGTAAACAACGTACAACCCTCCCCACCACCTGTAATTTCGGTGTGTGTCATACTCTATTTCATGGTAATTACTCACTCGATTACCCACTACCTGTACTCTCACATTTATGTATAATTTCTCTCACTGGTGTTTAGCCGTGTTTTAGTGGCAGATCTGTGATGAGGAGGACAGCTGTAAAAAGAGAAGTTACACATTCTCTCCTTGTGTGATGTCTGTACTACTTTTCTTTTGCATGTATTTTCAGTCGTCGATGTGTAATTTCCATTTATATGTTTCTATTAATGCCTGTTATGGGGATGGACACCAACAGATTGGAACTGGGAAGATTAAGGGTGGATGCCTCTCTTAACGCTTCGCGGTGGGACCGATCACTGGTCTGTCACATCCCGAGTTGAGTACTCTTGAGTTTGGAAATCGCTTCACGCACCCGAACACTTGAAATACTACCACATATCGCATCATTGTACCTTACTTGATGGTGCTTTTATTTTTATAATATAATTGTACCGTAACTCCCCTGCCGGCCCCAAACCAGGAAAAATGGAGAAAGTTGTTGTCAGGAAGAGTATTCGTATGTAAATATTGAGCTTAAATATTAGTCTCGAAGTGGCTGATGAGGAGCACCGACCCCATCTATACTAATTTGGGAAGTATAGATTAAAAAAAAAAAAAGGCTCAGTTTTTCCTGTCTCTAGACTGGCTTCTTATTCACACAGCAGCTGTTTATTGTTTGTCAGTCAAAAAGAGAATACGCTTCTCAGAGAATTTTCCGGGCTGTTTTGCTAGTTTGTTTCTTTCGCATATTTTATCCTTTCCTTTTGTGTTTATTTGTGAATTTATTTATGTGTTTATTTGTGTATGCCATGAGTTTATGTGGTGGGAGTAAATCGGCTCTGGTTGTCGGGCCTCATGACTGAAGATCCTTGGCCAGTTACCCTGTGGATGACCCAAGCAGGATGGTTGGGAAAATTGTGGCTGCCCTTTATCCCCAATGATCTAAGAGGAGTAATCGATGCATATTAACTTATGGTATATGTGTGTGCTTTGACTCTGCCACCTCCTTATAAGAGGGATTGCGACAATTGTATATGTTTAATATTTATGTATTTGTTTATTAACCATATAATGGATAGATGAGAACATACTACGGTAGGTCAAAAGCTGTCTCTCTTAGTCCCAACCGCATGGAAATTTGTTTTGCAGTTGTAAGATGGCGTAGGTCAGCGAGACGTAGTTCCCCCCCTTTTTTTTCTTTCTTTCCCTGTTTACGATTAATACCAGAAGAATCTACATACACAAATATGAAGCAGCAGCTGGCTATGTTATATCAGGAGACGTCATATATAATTATTGTTAAAAAAAAAAAAAATCCCAGTCGTATACTGCGTTGTTTGTGGACCCTACCTAAAAAACTTTTAACATATCCTTTAGAAAAAGGAAGGTCTCTGTTGGTTTTTGATAAGGTGGGACAGACGATGAAGTATCTACTTTTCGTATTTTGAAGTGATGGTGTTATCTTTGAAGTTTGCTTAGCTTAAATGCATTGAAGTATTTGCTTTTAATTTTGCGAGTATCTGCTGCTCTCTTCGTAGCCTTCTTATATATTTAACATGAGTACAGTACACACAACCACATACGCCGTCAACGCAACATACACTCCCTGAGAGCTCTTTGGGAAAGCTCATAGAGACTCGGGGCTGTCCAACCAGGCAGCTTAGGGAACAACAACAACATCAGCTTAGGTGCAGAAGATGAATCATTTTCTATTGATATTAGGATATCGAGATAGAGGGAGAATTATTTCCGTATCATAATGATGCTCTAAAAGCTGTCCAATGCCTTATGTTAGGTGCAGAGAATAAAGTATTTACTTTTCATTTTGCCATGGAATAATGCTTTTAGAGGTGTTCTTTTTTCACATAAATATGTAGCGTTTTAAATGGCTGGGAAATAATGGTCTTCAAGTGCCTTGCTTGGTTAGGTTTGATAAATTCATGAATCATCTGCTTTGCATATTGCGAATATATGACACTCTAGTTCAGAGGGTACCTGTCTTGCAGAATATGAATTACCTTCTCTTGGTATTGCGTGAGTAAATGCTTTCAGTGTCCCTCTTACTTGAGGGGGGCTTTGTTATAAACGTCGTCTTAATGGGGCGGAACGAGGGGACCGGGAATCTCCTTTTTCATTTACTTGGGTTCAGAGTTTTTCTGCTAGGACTCAGCCACCCCAATTATAAAAGGGATTATGGTTTTTGTATACATAGACATAAGTGGTTGCAGAATCATATTGCAAGGGAATATTTCTCCGAATGTCCTCCCTGCATGGGGTAAAATCTGATGCTAAAAAACTCCCCTTTGGCAATGGCGAGGGAATGCTT
>JAXCGZ010019585.1:42500-45233 GCA_037179515.1 Halocaridina rubra
TAAAAAATACCCGCTTAAAGCCTCTCTTTAGTGCCTCTCCAATAGTCATTTAAACGGTAGCTGTTGCCCATATGTCAAAGGCATGGCACTCGCTTTCATTATCACGTTCCCGCGTAGTCTTTTTGTGGTTGGAGCCGACTCACACACACACTCTCTCTCTCTCTCTCTCTCTCTCTCTCTCTCTCTCTCTCTCTCTCTCTCTCTCTCTCTCTCTCTCTCTCTCTCTCTCTCTCTCTCTATTTGTGTATAGAAATTCCTTGCTGTAATATATATATAATATATATATATATATATATATATATATATATATATATATATATATATATATATATATATATATATATATATTATAAATTTAGATGTAATGATTATGTAGTGATTACAGTAATACGTTGCATACATATATGAATGCATAGTTTTGACGAATGTAAATAGTTAGTGCATTTTTACGTGTCCTCAGTCATAAGTTTTATTCATTTTTATGTTTAATAATTTATTTACTTTTTTTCATTATTTTCTTTGGTCGTTTTTGAATTAGTTTGACTTTAATACATTGCATGCACAAACTTTTGACGTATAGAGTGAGTGTATTTTTACATGTTCTCAGTCACATATAATACATTGCGCACACATACTTTTGACGTATAGAGTGAGTGTATTTTTACATGTTTTCAGTCACATTTTTTTTTAATTTTTCTATCGACATATTAATTTAGTTATTTGTTTCTTTATTATTTTCTTCGACATATTAATTTAGTTATTTGTTTCTTTATTATTTTCTTATTTCATATAGTTATTTTTAACTTCTCTTGACATGTTGTGGCTAACCTTTGTGAGGGACAATTGGAGCATTGTGTTGTTTGTGAGGTGCGAAACTGGTTAAAAAAAAAAGATTATTTTTCCACCTGTGATCTTCCCGTCTGTGGTCTTTAGTTTATGTGGACAGCTGGTGTAGAGGGATGGGAGATGCTATACAAAATACATAAATAAATTGCGAAAAAAACAACTTAATAGATACTTTTTTCACTTGACACCATAGCCCATATGGAGGCCACAGTAGCTCAGTGGTAGCGCACGCGGGTCAGGAGACGTTTGACGTGGGTTCGACACCACTTGTGGCAACAGTTGCGACAAGAATGTTTGACAAAAGGGGTTTATCATATCCTGGCTGAATAAATGAGTAGATAATTACACACACACACACACACACGCACGCACGCACGCACGCACGCACGCACGCACGCACGCACGCACGCACGCACACACACACACACACACACACACACACACACACACACACAACAATCTTAATGAGGATGGGGCCTCATTAAGATTGTTATACACAAATGCTGATGGATTAGCTGGTAAGGCAGTAGAATTAAAAGATAGGATTCACAACAGTAAGGCAGATATAGTAGCAATTACAGAGACTAAGTTGAGTGAGGACATAAACAGTGTCACAGTTTTTCCTAAGGGCTTCAGAATACTAAGGGTCGAAAGATCTGAGAGGACTGGTGGAGGGATAGCACTGCTCATAAGTGAGAGGATTCAAGTTGAAGAGATAAACTTGGCTATAGAAAGTGAGTTAAGGGAATTTCTTGTTGCTCGCATAAATACTGGGTCAGAGAGCATTATAATAACTGTTGTATACAACCCACCAAGGAACCAAAATAGGCTTGAAATTTATGAGGAAAGTCATATAGGTACGATTGAAGTCATAAACTCAGTTGTTAACATGGCGCGGGAGAAAAAATGTAGGATTTTGATTATGGGAGACTTTAATCATAAAGAGATAGATTGGATAAATCTTGACCCACACAGTGGTGAGGACTCCTTTGGGGCAAGATTCCTAGATTGCGTACAAGGGAATTTCCTACACCAACATGTAATGGAACCAACAAGAGCCAGGGGTGGGGATGAGCCATCACTACTTGATCTGGTGTTCACAGATAATGTGTTGGATATTGAAAATATTGAGTATGAACCACCAATTGGAAAGAGTGACCACTGTGTGTTGTTGATGGAGTATATCATTGAAGACATTCTTCCTGAGAGTAGAGGCACTGAGGACATGAGGAGGAACTATCCGAAAGGAGATTACATCAAAATGAATGAGCTTTTTGCAGTTATTGACTGGAGAACCTTATTTTACAACAAATCTGTACAAGAAATGTATGACATCTTTTGTGAGAAATATGGGAAGATAGTAGATTGCTGCATACCTGTCACCAAAGTAGGTGTAATTCATGCCAGAGAGAAATGGTTCGATAATGGGTGTAAAAGAGCTAAGGAGTGGAGAGACAAATGCTGGAAAAGGTATAGGAGGAGAAAAAACATAAATGCCTGGCAAACCTACAAAAGAGCAAGAAATGACTACCTAAGTAAAAGGAGAGAGGCAGAGAAAGATTATGAGAGGGACATCACCAGGAAGGCTAAAGAAAATCCCAAGCTTTTCCACAGCTTTATCAGAGGAAAACTGAAGGTAAAAGAACAGGTTTTAAGGCTAAAGAGAGCGGATGGAAGCATCACTGAGACGGACGAAGAGATCTGCAAAGAATTGAACAAGGAGTTTCAGTCAGTATTTACAGTAGAAAATACCCCACCCCCTCAGATTGCAGTGATAGAAGCTCAAGGGCCGGTATTAGAGAACATCAACCTTACAGCCACAGAGGTATGCAAAGCGCTGATGGATTTAGATGTTCATAAAGCTACAGGTCCTGATGACATATCCCC
>JAXCGZ010019586.1:0-2500 GCA_037179515.1 Halocaridina rubra
GTATTCTGAAGCCCTTAGGAAAAACTGTGACACTGTTTATGTCCTCACTCAACTTAGTCTCTGTAATTGCTACTATATCTGCCTTACTGTTGTGAATCCTATCTTTTAATTCTACTGCCTTACCAGCTAATCCATCAGCATTTGTGTATAACAATCTTAATGAGGCCCCATCCCCTGATCTTCTGTCATTATCTTCTTTATCTCCCCTTTGTCTGGAAGTATTCCGTAACGAAAATTTTTCTTCTCTTCTTCATTTCTTTCATCATTTAACCTTCTTGCCTCTTGCAACAAGTTTTTGATCTTTCCCATCTCTTCCTGTGTTCTGTATCGTCTAATGAACACTTCTTTGCATTCTTGAAGGTCTTTTAGACTTTTTTTTCTCAACAATATTTCCCTACATGTCTCCCCTCTCTCAAAGGTTACTTTTGTTGGTCTCGGCTTTCCTTCCCTCGAATATTTACCTAGTTGGTGTATGTTTACAATATCCTCAGGACCACATACTACTCCAAGCTTTCTTATCAGGTCTACAACCCTAGCTTTATTTTCTTCAAGTCTCCCCTGCCATGTTGGCTCCTGGGATTCACTTATGCCTGAGATTACCACTGTCTTCTCCTTATCAAGTGCCTGTCTGATGAGTGGGTTTGCCCTTTCCATCACAACGTCTTTCATTTTTTCGATTACTGTCTCTTTATAGTCAACTGTTTGTATGTTTTCCAGTGCCACCACCTTTACAGCCTCTTTTACTGCCACATCCCCTTTAGTGCATCAGCAAAGGACGTTTTCATGGCATCATTTTCCATATTCAGCTCCTGGAACTCTTTTCTGAACTGTTCAATGTTTTCCTTAATCTGAACATTCCAAGCAGCAATCTCGTCTCTCTCAGAAGATAGCAGTGAACTAACATCTAATTCCTTTAGGTTGTCATTTAGCTGTTTGTTTTTATCTTCTTGATTAGAAATTCTAGATTCTAGTTGACTCTTTTCCCCTTCCAGCTTCTTTATTCTTTTTTCTAGTTCCTTTCTCTCCTGCCCTTGTGCTTTATTTGCTTCCTCCAAAGATCTTATTTGTTCTCTGAGTGTTTCATTCTCTTTCATTTCTCCATCCATATTCCGAATTTTATCATCAAGGCTTGTAACCATTTCCTCTAACTTCTTGATTCTCTGTTTAAGTCCTCTGATGACTACCCCTTCTCCCGACCCATGGGTGGGAGAGGTTTGGGACAGAGATGGCTTCATTTTTATGTTCTCCTCTCACAGAATATAGAAAGAAGACGAGAAAGAGGAAAAAAAAAAAAAAAAAAAGAGAAAAACTTCTAATTTACCTTCACACAGAATTTTTATATCTCCATATAAGTGCTATTTAGTGACTCAGTTTGTCTCCTTTCTGGTAACACACATCTTAACTTAAAAACTTGACCATGGTAATTTACGTATAAAAAGAAAAAGAAAAACAAAAGTCAAACCTGAAGGAAAATTCGAATTTGTGTTCGAGGTGGCACCCACCTGTTTCTGTTATATATTCTTCCTAACTGATAAACTGACTTGCTAACCAAGATATGTTATCACGGGATTTAGACTTTACATTTAACTCAATATATATACAAAATAACAAAATAGCAAACGAGAAAGCTAAAGAAAAGCAAAAAAAAAAAAATGAAGAAAATAGGACTGCTGTACTACTTGGCAACTTAACTCAGTACTGTTGACGGGTGGGTATTTGGTAATTTTTTTTTCTTTTATTATTCAATTTTTTCGTGTATCAAACTAACTAACTAGTTAATATAAATGGGAAGGATACTGTTTTTAACAATATATAGAACCACAGGATCAGGTAAAACGGCTCAAGAGCTTTCCCCAGTTTACACAAAAAATTAGGTAATGTGGTGTGAGGCTCCACGTCTGGCAACTCTTCTAGATTTCCTCAAGGCAGAAACTGGACGGCAGCTTCTCTCTCTTCTCACGAAAAAGTTCTCAATTTTTTTTCCTTTAATATGAACAGTCTCGCCTTACAACAAATATTAGTTTTTGTACTCACAATACTCTGCACGATTTCATATTTTTGGAATTATGGTAAAGTTTTCACTAAGCACTTTAGTCACTCGAAACTAAAATTTAAGAGGAGCAATTCCGTGTGTCACTGAACGCGCGGTGTGTGTGTGTGTGTGTGTATGTGTTTGTATATATGCGACGTGTTTGCGTGTGTGTATGTGTATGTATGTATGCATGCATACATATTGGTGGAAGGACTAAAACCTCTTTTTGCTGAATAACAATCTCTCTCTCTCTCTCTCTCTCTCTCTCTCTCTCTCTCTCTCTCTCTCTCTCTCTCCTCTCTCTCTCTCTCTCTCTCTCTCTCTCTCTCTCCTCCTTGATATGTATGATTATGAAGCCCAAGTGGCATTTCTATTGCTCATCTAATTAGTTAATTACATATGAGTGTATGCATGCGTATATATAGATACATGTGCATGCATGTATATGTATATGTGCCTAGTTATTAC
>JAXCGZ010019586.1:10000-12500 GCA_037179515.1 Halocaridina rubra
CTCTCTCTCTCTCTCTCTCTCTCTCTCTCTCTCTCTCTCTCTCTCTCTCTGTGTGTGTGTGTGTGTGCGTGTGTGTGTTTGCATGGGAATATGTGTGCGCTATCTCTCCTACGCACACACAAAACACACACACACACACACACACACACACACACACACACATATATATATATATATATATATATATATATATATATATATATATATATATATATATATATATATATATATATATATATATATTATATATATATATATATATATATATATATATATATATATATATGTATGTGTGGGTGTGTGTGTGTGTGATTACCTAATTGTGATTACCTAATTGTGTTTACGGGAAAGAGCCCAAAGCTCGTATCTTCCCGTCTCCTCATCGGTTCCATTTTATACTTAGTGATACTTATCATACCTGTCCTTAAAACTATGGATTGAGATAGCATTAACTACCTCCTCGCTTAGCCAATTCCAATTATCAACTACTCTTACACTGAAAAAGTATTTCCTTACATCCTGCGAAGAAGTTTTCTTACGAAGCTTCAAACTGTGACCTCTAGTTCTAGAGCCAGCCATATCAAAATATCGATCCCTATCCACTCTATCATAACCATGAAGGAATTTAAAGACTGTCACCATATCCCCCCTCACTCTTCTAGCTTCGAGTGATGGTAAGTCTAATTCCCTCAGCCTCTCATCATAACTGAGATTGCGTATTTCTGGCACCAGTTTCGTGGCATGTCTTTGAACTTTTTCAAGCTTAGCTATGTGCTTTTTCAAGTGCGGATTCCAAAAGGGGGCTGCATATTCGAGTTTTGGCCTCACATAGGTTACATAAATATTTCTGAACATTTCCTTGTCCATGTGCCTGAAGGCTACCCTTACATTTGATAAGAATGCATATGCTGCCCTTACTATGCCATTTATATGTACTTCTGGAGACAAATCTGCCAGTATGTTTACTCCTAGATCTCTCTCATTTTCTGTCTCTTGAAGTTGTACTCCAGCCACCGAGTAGTCAAGCTTGGGCCTTCTTGCACTTGTACCCATTCTCATTACCTTACATTTTGAAGTATTGAATTTCATTAGCCACTTTTCTGACCACTCATGCAGATTATTTAGATCCTCCTGAAGTTCTCTACCATTGTTCTCGTTTTTTACTTTCTTCACAATCTTTGCATCATCTGCAAACATATTCATGAATGAACTTACAGACTCTGGTAGGTCATTTACATATACAAGGAACAAAAGTGGCCCTAGAACTGAACCCTGTGGAACTCCACTACTAACTCTTCTCCATTCAGACACTGAGTGTCTTACTCTAACCCTCTGTTCCCTTCCTTCTAAGTAAGTTTTTATCCATTCCAAAACATTTCCACCTATTCTAGCCATTGATTGCAGCTTCCTAATAAGTCTCCCATGTGGAACAGTGTCAAACGCTTTCTGGAAGTCTAGGAATATGCAATCTGCCCAGCCCTCTCTTTCCTGTAAGATTTGGCTTACCTCATCATAAAATTCTAATAAGTTTGTTACTGTTGATCTACCTTCTCTGAAGCCATGTTGCCTCACTGACAAAAAGTTGAAGGATTCCAAGTGAAGAGAGATATGTTTCCTTAGTAGTTTCTCCATAACTTTGCAAACTATGCTGGTCAAGGAAACTGGTCTATAGTTCAGAGCCGTATCCCTCCTTCCCTTTTTGAAGATAGGTATCACATTTGCTTGTTTCCAGCATCTTGGAATCTCCCCCGACTCCAGTGACTCCTTAAATATGATACTTAGTGCCACTGATATTGTGTTTGCGCATTTTTTAAGCACATGAGGGGATATGTCATCGGGACCTGTAGCTTTATGAACATCTAAATCCATCAGCGCTTTGCATACCTCTGTGGCTGTAAGGTTGATGTTCTCTAATACCGGCCCTTGAGCTTCTATCACTGCAATCTGAGGGGGTGGGGTATTTTCTACTGTATATACTGACTGAAACTCCTTGTTCAATTCTTTGCAGATCTCTTCATCCGTCTCAGTGATGCTTCCATCCGCTCTCTTTAGCCTTAAAACCTGTTCTTTTACCTTCAGTTTTCCTCTGATAAAGCTGTGGAAAAGCTTTGGATTTTCTTTAGCCTTCCTGGTGATGTCCCTCTCATAGTCTCTCTCTGCCTCTCTCCTTTTACTTAGGTAGTCATTTCTTGCTCTTTTGTAGGTTTGCCAGGCATTTATGTTTTTTCTCCTCCTATACCTTTTCCAGCATTTGTCTCTCCACTCCTTAGCTCTTTTACACCCATTATCGAACCATTTCTCTCTGGCTTGAATTACACCTACTTTGGTGACAGGTATGCAGCAATCTATCATCTTCCCATATTTCTCACAAAAGATGTCATACATTTCTTGTACAGATTTGTTGTAAAATAAGGTTCTCCAGTCAATAACTGCAAAAAGCTCATTCATTTTGATGTAATCTCCTTTCGGATAGTTCCTCCTCATGTCCTCAGTGCCTCTA
>JAXCGZ010019586.1:17500-20000 GCA_037179515.1 Halocaridina rubra
TATATATATATATATATATATATATATGCGTATACAGTTACCGATACGTACGTTCTCACATGCATACATATACGAGTTTACATTCATTTACTCAGGGGAGGCCTTCACAACCAATAGTTATTGATAGAATGTCCTCACTTTGACATACGGAGATAAGGTATCGTTCCTCTATGTTCATATATGAATGGAATAAGACTGTGTGCGCGTAGTAAATTGGGAAATTATAATAATAATTATTATTGTTGTGATATTTAAAGGTGTTATATTATAATTGGTGATCTGCGAATAGTAGTAACGATCGTAGTTGTAGTAGAAAAGTAGAGGTGGTAGTAGTAGTAGTAGTAGTAGTAGTAGTAGTAGTAGTAGTAGTAGTAGTAGTAGTAGTAGTAGTAGTAGTAGTAGTAGTACATCTCAATGTATAGCGAGTGGTTAAACCTATAGAGTGAATGGTAGTACTGTTACGAGTTGTAATAGTATAGTAAGTCATTAAAACTATACATAGAAAAGGTTGTTCGCTTAGAAAGGTAGTAGTAGTAGTAGCTCATATAATTTAAAGTGGTTAAATATACATTGTTTGAGTACGGAAGCTTGTTAGTAATAGTACCCATTGTAATAGTAAAGGAAAAAGAAGAACGATATTGTAACATTTCAATTAGTGGGACCCTATTACCATGCTTATATATGTTGTGGGTCTTCTGCCCACCTAGGTATACCCGAACATTAAAAATCTAAGTCAGTCATGATGCCCATGCATAGGATCTGTTCTGTTGGGTGCTGGACGTTTTGGTATCTCAAGGAGTGTTAGAACAGACTCCATGACACAGGTTTCAGTTCTAAATATTACCCAAATGCAAGTAAGCTATGCCTAGATGTAAAACCAAAGAAATTTTAAAAGTGCCAAAGACTTAGGACTCTACAAAACTGGCCTTAAGTACGCTTGGAAGACGCCATCTGGGGCAGTTTTTGGACCACAAGAATACATGGCAGAGTTTGTTTACGTAAGAGGGGTCTGCTAAGTGACTGACTGAAATAACAGAAACATATGTTGACATACATATCAAAATCTATGGCTGACATTGATGATCAACCACAGCCACTTAACACAGTATTAAAATTGAATCTGTTCAGCTGTGTCAAAAAGAAATATGCAGTGATGCTAAGATGTGGCTCCTTTCTTTATGACAGACTTTATGAGATCCAGGACTTATCAGTCCGACCAACTTCAATGAAATTGACGTCTTCCATTTGAAACTATATTCCAAAACAAGACACATTGCAGATATTCATAATTATCATATTCAAGAAAGAAGTTACCAGATTCCAACGGCTTTCACAGTGACCAAATGGGACAACTTCAAGAGCTGTTACTTCATACATATTCTAAAATTAAAATACTAATTCAGTATCTTAGGAGTCTGGAGCCTCTAACAAGTTCACAGCTTTACCAGTCAAGGCATAGGTCCTTTACTTTAATAAACAAGAACAAATACCAATATCTAATTGAATGAGGGTTTGCCAGACATGTGACCATGTAGAGATTGTTTCGATGAAGATTATGCTTTGATGTGCCCAAGCCTAGGATTCGTATGCATAGGACAAGGAGATGTCCAGCTTATAATTACTAAAATATTGAGGAAGGTCTGCAAATATGAAGCAATTAAAACTGTTCTTAAAGCACTTGCTGAAGAAATAATTCCTTACAAGACAGCTTGCATGTCAGCTAAGGTAGAAGTTGATATAAGTACTTGAGGGCTCTGGATAGTAACTCAGACAATATTTTTTGATATTAGGATTTTTAACCCACTGGCCCCCGACCTCAACCATATACACTTGAAACATTCCACAAAGAGAATGAGAAGAAAGAGATACGGCTAGACTCTGAGCAAAACATCAACATCGGACAAGAATTAGTTCTTCTATAAGTGTTTATGACATCGTTATGGTTAGGGCCCCATGTCAGAATCTTCTGTTCAAGATTTGATGAATCCATAGCAGAAAAAAAGAAAATTAAGTATCCAAGGATTTTGCAATGCACTTTTTCATTTTTTGTAAAGGTTTGCACTGCTTTGCCACCATTGGACAAGTTACTACAGTAACGTAAGACTGTATAAATAATGTATCTTGACACTGAAGTTCTTGTTCTTAAAAGCTGAGTTAGGAAAGAAGTTAAATGTAAATCATTAACAAGAAAAATAAAGAAAAGTGAGTGTTCGATAAGTTGTTTACTGTTTCAGAGTCTTGGAAATGTAAAATGAAATAGCCATGCAGTCGCTCTGTGCTAGCAGTTAAGAGATGTTTCTTTAAACAAGCAGTAGTAGGAGTAGCAACCGCAGCAATTGTATTTGTGGTAGTAGTATTAGAAGTAGTAGTAATAGAAGTAATTTAGTTAATTAAGTTCTGTTCTTGTATTGATAAATATTCAGGTTTTTAGAGGATTGACAGATAAAAAACGCTAGATCTTTCTTATCAGCTCCCAGAGTCACGTTGGGATTAAAGAATA
>JAXCGZ010019586.1:30000-37500 GCA_037179515.1 Halocaridina rubra
TGCCCAGTGGAGAGGGACTTCCAGTTGGTGGGGTTGATAAACAAGGAAGGGGATGTCAGGATCTTTAAGACCTGATGATTTTTTTTTTTTTTTTTTTTGGTGCTCATGAGAAAAGAGGTGTTCAAGAATCATTCCCTTGGGAGAGGTAAGGAATGGGGATAAATGGGCACATGCCTCCTATTAGTGAAACTTGGATCCTTCATGCCGTATGGGGGAAATTGTGGGAAGGTGAGAAATAATAGTGATACCCACGTCTTTAAAGGATGGAGAGAATGCGGGGTGGGTGAGTGGGGAGTAGATGGTGGGGATAATGCATGGGGAGCTTTTACAATAATAATAGGGGGAAGGGAGAGGCTAATGCCTTGGCTTATTATAAATAAAATGCTTTTGATGTTCATATTTAAAAACCGTAAATTTTGGAGTTTATTGGGATAGAAGATCGGGAGGTAACTGGGGGTCTTTTAGGGATGTTGGATAAGGAGTAGCGACGTTTATGCAATGAAAAATGGAGGATATGGCTGTTTAGGTGTCTTGTAGTTATTATTATTATTATTATTATTATTATTATTATTATTATTATTATTATTATTATTATTATTATTAGTAGTAGTAGTAGTAGTAGTAGTAGTAGTAGTAGCAGTGGTAAAAACAATTTTGCACTAATTCTTCTGCTCCTTAACACGGACAAATATGCCATAAGATATTAATCCATTTTGAGCCACGCGTATTTAACGATGTATACACTTATCCTGCTGAGCTTACTCGTATATGGTTATCTGCTATGCGAGGGACACAACTACCTTCTTCTTCTTTGCTCCAAAAACATTTTTGCACAGAGGAACTACGTATTTTACCTTTTCAAGTCATATGTCGGACCTCTTGAATGTGGGCAGGCTTTGATACACTTTCCTTTGAAGGTTTTCATATTATATGTGAATAACACTATAGGATGATCTCTCTCTCTCTCTCTCTCTCTCTCTCTCTCTCTCTCTCTCTCTCTCTCTCTCTCTCTCTCTCTCTCTCTCTCTCTCTTATTCTAACAAGTATATCTTTTGACATAGCATATTAAAAATGATAAAATTACTATTAATAAGTAATAATAATAATAATAATAATAATAATAATAATAATAATAATAATAATAATAACAATAATAATAATAATAATAATAATAATAATAATAATAATAATAATAATAATAATGATAATAATAATAATAACAATAATAATAATAATAAAAAGTAACAACAACGAGAAGAAAATATGGATATCAACATTTAAAACTAAAAATCTTTCCAACAGATATTAACAATATGGGATTATGAAGTCGAGATGGAGAGAGAGAGAGAGAGAGAGAGAGAGAGAGAGAGAGAGAGAGAGAGAGAGAGAGAGAGAGAGAGAGAGAGCAAGTTTTGTTACAACAATAACTCTGTCTATATGCACGGACGAATCCTAATCAATACATTGAAAAGAGGGGGGGGATGGGGGGTATGTAGAAGGATTGGGAAGGACAGGGGGTGGTTAGAGAACAAGAGGAGGAGAGCGAGAGTAAGGTGGATAGAAGTGGGAGGGAAGCTGGGAGATGGCTATGGGATTGAGAAGGGAAAGTGGGTAAGAGGATAAGAATAGAAAGGGGAAGAATGGGAAGATGGAGAGGGAAAGGGGTGATGGATTGGGAAAAATAAGGGGTTAGAGAATAGGAATAGAAGGAGGAAGAATAGGGAGGTGAGTGAAAGGGGTTAGGTGGGCGATACTGAAAGATAGTAAGGAAATGAATAGTTGAGAGGGGAAGGGGGAAAATGAAATAGAAGAGAGAGAGAGGGTTAGAGAAAAAAGAAGAGGAAGGAGAGGGGGAAAATGGAGAATAGATAGGAAAAAGTGAAGGGAAGGGGAGGGGGGTAGAAGGTTTTCACAATTCCCAATGATCAAGAGATGTCATGGGTTTCAATTTTCAAACTTTGGGATCCCCAGGTTTTTCCTTTTGTCCGGCCCCGAGTGTCATATGTGCGGACGTCTGGCCGTTGTCTCTCCCTTCATAAACGCAACTCTCCTAAAGGCCCTCCTGGCCAACGAAAATCGACCTTATATATCTAAATCTTATAGGCCATTTTAGCACGTTCTATTCTTGGAAAAAACGACCTTATGTACTGCTAAATTTGAGGTCATTTTACCCTTCTCTTTGCCAGGGAAAATCATCCTTTAATATCCAATTATTAGAGATCATTTTAGCACTGACTTTCCCTATGGGTTGGTTGCGTTCTTTGGTTGCACTTGTGGCTCTGCTCTGGCCACATTGATTATAGATTTGGAGTGTCAGATAAAACGTTGACATTAGCATATTATAAGAACTTGGGAAAGGAGGGGGAGGAGGAAGAGGAGGTGGAGAAGGTGGACGGTTTGAGAGTGAGGATGAGGATGAGGGAGGACAAGATCAGGGAGGGAGAGAAATAGTTAAAGAGAAAGTGAGAGAGCGAAAACGAATGCTTTTTTTTTATGTAAGGAGAGGAGAGATTTGTTCGAAATGTGTCTTATTTCATGTCATTTATATTTGTTATAAGTTATCTGCATGTGTAACCAAACTGGTGTGTGTGTGTGTGTGTGTGAGAGAGAGAGAGAGAGAGAGAGAGAGAGACAGAGAGAGAGAGAGAGAGAGAGAGAATGTATAAATGTGTTGATCTTTTTAGAATGCTATACATTATTATCTTTTAAGTAGTTTCTTTAAGGATGAATATTAATATATAGTGGAAAAGGAAGGAGCGAAAACATATTTTTTCCAATAGCTTTCCATATAGTCCATTGTAGTCACCGTGGCTCAAGCGGTAGCGTCCGCGACTTTGAGGCGTTAGGTCAAGGATTTGCGCCCCGTCACGGTCTGAGGTTAGCAAGGGCATGCACTCAGGGTAACGATTGCATATGCCAAAACAAGTCCTTCGCAAGGAGGTAACCGTCCTAGCCCTTGGCAGAACAAACAAACAAACAAACATTTATTTCCATTTTGTACAATGGTTATTCAACATTAATAGTAACTTATAAGTAGACATGTAATTAAACTAATAAATAAGAGGGTTAGACATATAGTTAAATTAAATGTAGCTTTCATAGAAAATAATAATGCTGTAATAAAAATGTTAACAATAATGTTAATAATAAAGTAGTAAGTATGCCACTAGATACAGGATCGTTATTATCGGCATCATTTCCATATTTGTTTCCTTACAATGAGAATAATTAGTTCTTAATGAGCAGCAACTATTTGTCCAAAAGAAAACTATATAGTTTGCCTTTGAAAGCTGTGAAGGAGGATGCATTTTTAAGATGCTCTGGAATATTATTCCAGAGTGTTGGCCCTTTGATAGTGATCATCTTTGAACCTGCTTATGTGTTTGTTCTGTGAATAAAGAGCTCACTGCTCTGTCTTGTGTTGGTTCCCCCTATATCCCTGACTGTTTTTAAATCAAATAGCCAGCTAGGATAATGATGGTCCAAAATTTTGAATACAAAAACATAAATAGCATAAGCAACCTTATTTTCTGCCCGCAGCCACCCAAGTTTATTGAGAGCTGGTGTGATGTGGTCATATTTTCTTATTCCTCCCAGGGCAACTCGAGCTGCAAAATTAATAAGCTTCTGTATTCTGATTATCTGAGTCTTAGTGGTAGCTCCCCAGACAGTTGTGCAGTAATTAATGTGACTTAGGGCTAGAGATTCAACAACAGTTATTCGAGCGGTAGTCTCAAAATTGTCTTTTATACGTGATAAGTACATTAATGTTCCTGTAACCTTTTTGCATACTTTCTCTATGTGGGAATCAAACAACATGTGGTTATCAAAGTGAATTCCTAGGTTTTTGACTGTTTTGCTAGGTGTGATAATATTGTCGCAAAAATTAATTGTTGTGTTTTCTGGAATTTGTGCTATGTGGAACCTTGAACCAATAAATATGCACTGTGTTTTACTTTCGTTAATTAACAGCCCAATTTCTTGGAAATAGGTTTTAATTTTTGACAGAGTGTTTTCTGCTCTTAAAGTTAGCTCTGGGAGATTATTAATATCACCACTAAGGAGTAGTTGAGTGTCATCTGCATATTGTACGACTAGACAGTCAGAAATGAAAGAAGATAGATCATTTACGTAAATGGAGAAGAGGATAGGACCAAGTACTGATCCCTGTGGAACACCAAATGATAAATTTTTTGGCACAGAGATAATGTTGTTAAGACGTATGGACTGTTTACGATTAGATAGATACTCGCTAAACCAGCTTGGATCAATATTTAAGTTAATACATTTACTTAAAAGAATTTCATGGTTTACACTGTCGAAGGCTTTTGATAAGTCTAGTAATATAAGCAAAGATATTTTTTTCATATCTATATTATTATATATACTATTCGTAACTTTAAGCAGTGCAGTTTCCGTCGAGAGTTTTGGTCTGAAACCATGTTGGTTAATCGTTAGTAGTCTATTTGATTCTAAATATGACATAAGTTGGCATGCAACAATTTTTTCTAATATTTTAGAGAAAATGGGTAGCAGGGAAATGGGACGATAGTTTGTCACATCTTCTCTGTCCCCCTTTTTATGCAGAGGTATTACATGTGCTATTTTCCAAGAGTCAGGAAACTTTTTAGTAACAATGGAAGTGTTCATAATAGTTAGAATATAGGATGCAATCACGGGTAGAGCATCTTTGATGAACTGAAATGGTATACCATCTGAACCATAAGAGCCAGAGTTTCTTAGGCTCTTTATGGTAAGAATTAGGGTAGCACAATCGATAGGAATAAGCTTGAAGTACTCTCTTGTGTTTTCATTGGAAGAATTGTCATTTAAGCAATTACTCATATTCACTGAGTTGATGTTTTCTTGAGTTTTTTCATATGTATTTTTGCCAACGTTAGCAAAATAGTTATTAAAGTTTTCTGCTTTGTCTTTCAACTCCGTAATATTTTCATAACTTTCTGAGGTACTCTTTTCATTTGGCATCATGCTTCTTATCACTTTCCATGTTGCTGCTGTATCATGTCTAGAGTCATTAAATTGTTTTTTGTAAAAGTCTTTTTTACTTACACTGATGAGAGATCTGACACGTTTCTTTTCTGTTTTATAACGTTCTCGGAGAGTCATATCATATCTATTCATTTTTAGCTCTTTTTGTATTTGATTTCTGATTTGCATTGCCTCTTTGATGTCATTAGTTAGCCAGGGGGCTGAGGGGCGGGTTATTTTTCTTGTTACAATGGGTGCACAACTATCTAAGCATTCAAGGAAGACTTTTGTTAGAATCTCAACCTGCAAATCGACGTTATCTGTGTATTTAATTATATTAAGTGCATTTGTGTTGTTGATTAATGTTTCACAAAAGATATCAGGGGAGTAATTTTTTAGACACCGGAATGTCTTGAGGAGAGGCTTCCTTTTCGGCTTGTTTATGTTTAGCATAGCAATGTTCAGCTCGTGGTCTGCAATTGGGCAGGGAACTACGTCCCAATAGGGTATACGTTCCACTTTATTTGTTATTATCAGATCTATAAGAGTCCTAGAATTAGGGGTTATGCGGGTCGGTTTTGTCACTATTTGTGTTAACTTCACATTGTTGATCACCCTTTTCATTTTGTTATCTGCTGAGAGCAAGTCATCATTAAAATCACCAAGTATGTATATGGGTTTATGACGCACACAGATATATCTGAATGTTTCTAGCAGATTATTGAATGAACTGGTTGGTGCTTTAGGGTGACGGTAAACACACCCTACAATGAAAGATGGAAGTTTCTGATACTGCACAGTGATCCATAAATCTTCGAGCTCCTCAGTTTTTTCTAAACCTGTGGTTATTTCTGATGCACTAAGATAATTTCTAACATAAATACAAACCCCACCCCCTCGGCCATGGTCATTGCGAAATATTTTAAACTCTGGGATATTCACATATTTATTTTCAGTTGTAGGAGGAAGCCAAGTTTCACTTACACAGAGGATGTCTATGTTGTAGTCTTTTGTTAGCATTATTATTTCCTCAAAATGAGCGAGCAGGGACTGAGCGTTCACATGTACTAATGTTACATTCTTACCATGTTTCGTTGGGGTGGTATCCATAGTCATAGTTGTAGTTTCGACTGTGTGATTCTGCTGGGAATTCATCATTGTAGTGTGTTCTGGGGTTAGCCCATGGATCCTGGTGTCTGTACCTGCCGTTGGATGTGTAACGCTGGTTTGAGTACGTGCCGTGGTATGATCGGGACTTCCCAAAGTTTGTATGCCTAGGTGAGTGTCTAGGGTTGTAAGAGCCATCACTCCAGGAGAAGTCTCTTGTGCGTGGACGGCGATAAGAGAGGTTTGTATCGTGTCTCTTTCTGTAGTCTCGTGTATAGGGGATTGTTTCATTAGCTCTTTGCTGTTTATTTTGGTAAAACTTGAACAACAACAACTTTTCATATAGTCCATTATAAATTTATATGTATTTTTAATCAATCTCGTCTGTCATTATTAGTCCACTTCAGAATATGACCCTCTTATATTCGTTGTAGATTGCCCTGGGCAGAGTTCTATTTCATATAGGATGGTAGAGACCTGATTACTTAAGTTTGAAGTTAGAATGCCACCCAGACGAAAGAAAGTTCATGCTTAGTTGTAAAACCCCAGAAAATAAAGCAAGCAAAACATACATAGTTTTGAGTCTACAAATATTGAAAAAATTGAGCTTGGAAAGCATCATCTGGGTGCAGTCAGTGGACCACGAGAATTGAAAGCAGTTTCGTCTAGGGCCCGATTTCTTAAACAGTGTAAGCCTAAGACACCATATTGTTAGTTAACTAGACACACAAATGAATTTCATAAACGCATTTGACGTGGTTTTGTGTATGGTTAAGAACCCGTACGGGATCCTAGCCATAAACAGAACCGCGTCAGATGCGTTTATGAAATCCATTTGTGTGTGTCTAGCTAACTAACAATATGGTGTCCTATGCTTACACTGTTTAAGAAATCGGGCCCTAGACGAAACTGCTTTCAATTCTCGTGGTCCACTGGCTGTACCCAGATGATGCTTTCCAAGCTCAATTTTTTCCATATTTGTAGACTCAAAAATATGTATGTTTTGCTTGCTTTATTGGGGTCCTAGCCATACACAGAACCACGACAGATGCGTTTATGAAATCCATTTGTGTGTCTAGCTAACTAACACTATAGTATCCCAGGTTTACACTGTGTAAGAAATTGGGCCCAAGTAAGAGTAGAAGCCTGAAATAAAGAGGCTCGCGAATTGACTGAAGTAACAAACACAGAACTTCATACGGCATAATCCGCCTTTATAATTGGTTTTAAGTATGAGTGTCAAAATACCAAGAAACACATCTGATCTCAAGATAAGATACGTTGATACGGCTATTTGACAATTTTTTTTTTTTATGAGTGTGACACCGGGACAGGCAAAAACTGCCCTCGCCAATAATGGCCCGGACACGAGAAAACACCAAGACGAAGGAAAAGAAATAGGTT
>JAXCGZ010019586.1:42500-45198 GCA_037179515.1 Halocaridina rubra
AAGAATCGAAGAAATTCCCGTCTGAAAGCAAGGGAAGGGGGATGGGCTAGTGCCTAGGCTTCCCACACTTGTCAAACAGAAAGAACACACAAAAATAGAAATAATAAAAAAAAAGGAAGAAAATAGTACCTGGTCCTTGTTGTGTCTTCCTGTCAAAGGCTTACCCTAGTAAATATAGGTTAGGTTTAGAGAGCAAATAAAAAGGTTAGATATGCCTTTTGTGTGTGTGTGTTTTTCTTCTATATAGAGATCGTCTGCGTCACTCTTAAGATATCCTTATTTGTCTTCTACTTTTCATTTTCTTCATTGAGATCTTTTTAAGGTTAATTCTTCTTCTTCTTCTTCTTCTTCTTCTTCTTCTTCTTCTTCTTCTTCTTCTTCTTCTTCTTCTTCTTCTTCTTCTTCTTCTTCTTCTTCTTCTTCTTCTTCTTCTTCTTCTTCTTCTTCTTCTTCTTCTTCTTCTTCGTAAACAGTCCATACGTCTTAACAACATTATCTCTGTGCCAAAAAATGTATCATTTGGTGTTCCACAGGGATCAGTACTTGGTCCTATCCTCTTCTCCATTTACGTAAATGATCTATCTTCTTTCATTTCTGACTGTCTAGTCGTACAATATGCAGATGACACTCAACTACTCCTTAGTGGTGATATTAATAATCTCCCAGAGCTAACTTTAAGAGCAGAAAACACTCTGTCAAAAATTAAAACTTATTTCCAAGAAATTGGGCTGTTAATTAACGAAAGTAAAACACAGTGCATATTTATTGGTTCAAGGTTCCACATAGCACAAATTCCAGAAAACACAACAATTAATTTTTGCGACAATATTATCACACCTAGCAAAACAGTCAAAAACCTAGGAATTCACTTTGATAACCACATGTTGTTTGATTCCCACATAGATAAAGTAAGCAAAAAGGTTACAGGAACATTAATGTACTTATCACGTATAAAAAACAATTTTGAGACTACCACTCGAATAACTGTTGTTGAATCTCTAGCCCTAAGTCACATTAATTACTGCACAACTGTTTGGGGAGCTACCACTAAGACTCAGATAAACAGAATACAGAAGCTTATTAATTTTGCAACTCGAGTTGCAGAAAATAAGGTCGCTTATGCTATTTATGTTTTTGTATTCAAAATTTTGGACCATCATTATCAGGGATATAAGGGGAACCAACACAAGACAGAGCAGTGAGCTCTTTATTCACAGAACAAACACAGAAGCAGGTTCAAAGATGATCACTATCAAAGGGCCAACACTCTGGAATAATATTCCAGAGCATCTTAAAAATGCATCCTCTTTCACAGCTTTCAAAGGCAAACTATGCAGTTTTCTTTTGGACAAATAGTTGCTGCTCATTAAGAACTAATTATTCTCATTGTAAGGAAACAAATATGGAAATGATGCCGATAATAACGATCCTGTATCTAGTGGCATACTTACTACTTTATTATTAACATTATTGTAACATTTTTATTACAGCATTATTATTTTCTATGAAAGCTACATTTAATTTAACTATATGTCTAACCCTCTTATTTGTTAGTTTAATTACATGTCTACTTATAAGTTACTATTAATGTTGAATAACCATTGTACAAAATGGAAATAAATGTTTTTGTTTGTTTTGTTTTTTTGTTTCTTCGTCTTCGTCTTCGTCTCCGTCTCCGTCTCCGTCTCCGTCTTCGTCTTCGTCTTCGTCTTCTGCTGATGCTGTTGCTACTGCTGCTGCTGCTTTTTCTACTACTACTACTACTACTACGACGACGACGACGACGACGATAACTACTACTACTACTACTACTACTACTACTACTACTACTACTACTACTACTATGATAGAGGATTGGCCATATTGTTGATGTTGCTCACTTATGCAGGATGGTAAGGGATTGATTTTTACTTTTTTACCGTAAAAGAAAAAAAAAGATTTTGTACCTAAAACAATGCTTTTATAGCATGGAATTGGAATTAAATGCGAAAATGAAGCCTATTGTGAGGTTAGGAAGAAGCTGTAATATGAACAAAAACAATCAGAAGAATTAATTCATTCCCTAGTATAGCAGTTAGCTGTGAGGTTAGCTTCTTTTTATAAGACCTTCACTGTTGTAGTTGATAGTGCTCCTGGCATACTAAATATGTGTCTATGGTTGGAATACCGGCTAGGAGCAAATTATATTTTATGTTTTCACATATGTTAATGTGTTTATTTGATAATTATTGATGCCTATATAGCATGAGATTTGAATTAAATGCAAAAATGAAGCTTTGCGTGAGGTTTGGAAGAAGCTGTAAAATGAACAAAAAATATTCAAAAGAATGCATTCATTCCTGAGCATAGCAATTCGCTGTGAGGTTAACTTCTTCTTTTAAGACAATCAGTGGTGTAGTTGGTAGCTCCTTCAAGCACAAATATGTGTTTAAGGTTGGAATCCCGGCTAGGGGCACAATATGTTTCATGTTTTCACATAAGTTAATGTGTGTGTATTTGATTATCATTAATGCCTATATCCAATATGGGATTTGAATTAAATATGAATACAATGCCACTAGTGAGGTTGGGAAAAAAACTCTAATATGAACAAAGAACATTCACAAAGAATACGTTCATTCCCTAGTATAGCAATTAACTGTGAGGATAACTTTTTCTTTTATGACATTCAGTGGTGTAGCTGAGAGCACCTTAGCAT
>JAXCGZ010019587.1:0-5000 GCA_037179515.1 Halocaridina rubra
TATATAAAGGATAGAAGATTGCAAAAGTAATTGCGTCATGTATTCGATAATGTTCATTTCTTGAGACTAAGCGTCCATAAAAGAGAATTTTATATAATACAGACGCATATCCGAATCTAGCTGTGAAAGATAAGATAAAGAGTACCTTACGCAAGAGTATCATCCGAATGGCTACAATACTCGCCTCGGGAGTTGACAGACCCTCAGTCGAGTCCACCATTGGGCGTCACTAAAGGGCATACAGTTTTAATTTCCCAGCCACGCTCTGTCTGTGTCCACCCCATAATGGGGAATAAATAGTGACATATATGCCATAAGCACAACTGTTTTTATTATTATTATTATTATTATTATTATTATTATTATTATTATTATTATTATTATTATTATTATTATTATTATTATTATTATTATTATTATTATTATTATTATTATTATTATTATTATTATTGATAAAGATTTGTTTCATGCACCCCTTCCATTTTTGGACAAAACTTTTTTTCTGATAAATTTCGATGTGTTTTGAAATATTCAGATAACTTTTGTGGTGATGTACTTCTCACTCTCTGACTCTTATTGTCACCTAAATTATAATATTATCTGATTATGGTCTTGGTAGAGTGGTCGGTGTTAACAGATAAGCATCTTCTATATAAGACTTCATTTAGAGATTACACTTAATTCCTTAGAGCTCCATTCCTATGTAGTTACTGTCACTATCGATTCCCTCCCCCAAGGGGGAGATTGCTAAGTTGTGGTTGTGACTTCTGCCACTGGCAATGGCTGACCTCTGACTAACTGGGTTTTTTTGCCAGTCCTGCGGCGGTGAGTATCGAGTGTGCTTTTGGCCCTATGGCAGCTATAGGCATCTATAAAATGGTGTGTGAGGCTTCAGGCATCTATGATATGCATTACGAGACCCCCCACCACCAAACTGAAATCTATCCAATATTTCGGACTAAGCATAACTACTTTCATGAGAGTCTCATAATTTTCTAACTATCATTATTTAACAAAAACTTGGCATAGCTATCTAAGAAACTAACTTATAAAAATATTACAGTCTCATGCAATTATCTGAACAGATTACAGTAATATCAAAATTACTATGTAAAAGGCTGACAAAAGAAAAATGTGTTTGTTGGGGAGATGGTAGAGTTTTGTTAAGATTCTATTTTACTAAGGGGACTCAAAGTACTGAGCTCAGTTAAGAGCTCACAAACAGACAGGACAGATATTTGTACTTGAACACCCCATCCGTTATGCCATTACTCGGTTAAATGAAACTCAGAATTCAACTTTCTTTTAATTTTGGAAATGCAATGACATTAAAAGAATTGAATTAAATTTCTCAAATTAAATTTTATGAAATGCTGCCACGAATCCCGGAGGTGGTGAGCACGATTTCGTTTCCCGGCACCACGTACGTATGCCAAGACTTTGGCCTCAACTCGACGATTACCTCTGTCACACAGGCAGAGTAGAATAGAGGACACTGCAATTGCAGAAACAGAAACGACACACTGTTAATAATGGGAAACTGAAAGCATAAACACATATAATGAGTTTCCAATATTATTCTACTGGATGAAAATATATTGGTTATTCACAGCTAACCAGAAATATTTATGCTACCAAAAGAGCATACAAAACCATTAATTCCTTGCTGGTATTAAAGGAAAGGAATTTATTCACAATAAATGAAGAATAAGAAAGACAAATACAGTACTGTATGTATTCCTTAAATTGTGGGCAACCACAAAAGTTGCAATGCTTATTACTGATTTCCAATTAATATGGTAAAACACTCTATTTATGATAAAGGAAGAATCTACAATATAAATACAGTATTCATTCACTTTTGGTTATGAAGAACTGTTTGCAATGAAAAAAAGGGTGCAAAACCACCTTTTGAAGTATTTGCAACTTATAACTCAAAGCACTTTATCCCCAACATATGAAGAATTAGCAAGATAAATACAGTATGCATTCATTAAATTGTGCTTAACAGGAAATATTTGCAAAGCCAACAGGGTAAAATTACCTTTTAATAATTTGCAGTTTAACACGTTAGTTAAATGATTAATTATTTGCAATTTATATAGGTAATAGCTTTATTCACGAGTTTCTGACGTAAAACACATTATTTACGATAATAGAAAGAGGTGAAATGAAATTAGAATTTATTAGGAAAAGGGATAGATTTTTACAGGCTCATAACCAGTCTTCAGAGGATGAGATTTTCGTTTATCACATTCAATGAAAAGAAACTTCTTTGCAATGTATATCAGCTGTAATTTCCAGGTTAAGGAATTAACTTTGGCAAGTGAGATTCCAGTTAGGTAATCTACAAAATTTCGTTTATATGGGAATGGAATCTGAGGAAAAAATTCGTAGGATTTAACCAGTAACAAATGTAACTAATTCTCGAAAAGACCAATTTGCTTCACTCACAAGCTTTACCATACACTATCCCTCACCTTGTTGTGCCAGATGAATTCCTGTGAAGATGCCACGTAAATAAGGTTTAAAATAAACTTGACTGCTAAGGCGAGATGTTGCCTCTGGGATGTTTGGCCGCCAAATGAGGACACCTCATTGTCCCTCCTGGTGACGTTCTGTGGGATATATTTCTAGAGCAGTAACTTATATCATTTAAGGACTACTTTAGTGGTGGTCCCTGGCAGGCAATTATAGCAGAGATGCAAGGGAGAGACAGTATTTTAGGTGCAATAAGTGGAAGCAAATAAAATAAAACGAGAATAATAATGGAAAGTAAGGTTACTGGTAAACAATCTCTAGAATGTTCTTTGCTTGTAGGAGACGGAATTTAAATACTCAAATAATAAAGAAGCTACTGAATTATATCAAGACCGGTTAATGCCACTATGGGGATGATAACGAGTGGGAGCTGAATCAGTTGCTGTTTGCAGATGATACTGTGGTGGTGGCAGATTCAGAGGAAAAGCTGTGTCAATTAGTGTCAGAATTTGGAATGGTGTGTGAGAGAAGGAAGTTGCGAGTGAATGTGGGAAAGAGTAAGGTTATGAGGTGTACAAGAAATGAGGATGGTGCTGGTTTGAATGTTATGTTGAATGGAGAGACACTTGAGGAAGTTAATCACTTTAAGTATCTAGGCTCGGTTATAGCTGCAAATGGTGGAGTGGCAGCAGATGTGTGTCACAGAGTGAATGAAGGATGTAAAGTGTGGGGTGCATTGAAAGGAGTGATGAAGAATAGAGGGTTGGAAATGCATATTGTTAAGAAAGTTTTGTATGAGAAAGTGGTTGTGCCAACTGTGATGTATGGATCAGAGTTATGGGGTATGAAAGTAAGTGAGAGACGGAAACTAAATGTGTTTGAGATGAAATGCCTGAGGAGTATGATTGGTGTATCTCGATTGGGTAGGGTTAGGAATGAAGTGGTGAGAGCAAGAACGGGTTTGAGGAGAAAAATTGCAGCCAAAGTAGATATGAATGTTCTGAAATGGTTTGGCCATGTGGAAAGGATGGATGATGAAAGGCTGCTGAAAAAGGTGATGAATGCGAGAGTTGATGGGAGAAATGCTAGAGGGAGGCTTAGGTTTGGATGGATGGATGGAGTAAGGAGAGCCCTGAATGATAGGAGGATGGATGTGAGGGAAGTTAGCGAGCGTGCTAGGAATAGGAATGAGTAGCGAGCGATTGTGACGCAGCTCTGATGGGCATCTGCTGTTACCACGGGGCTGCATCTTACATTGAGGTAGCCCTGTGGTAGGGGCAGTAGGAGGAGTTGGCAGTTGTGAAGCGACACAGGTTGTGGAAGAGCCGGGAGGATGGACTGTGGCACTCTAGCAGTGCCATCTGAACGGTCGCTAGCTCCCTCGTCATTGCCCATAGAGCAAAGTAATCCCCTTATTGTTTTCCTTTCTTGATGTCGGCTGCCCCCCAATTAAAGGGGGAAACAGCCAAGGTAGATAGATAGATAGATAGAATAATCATATAGTTCACAATACATTTGAACATGATGTATGCAGGTACAAAACATTTGTCATGTTGTGAAAAGAGTTAAAACCATTCACAATAGCAATATATAATTACTACTCAAGGACAAACAGATAGGAAAACTCAATGAACACAATGATTAAATCATGACTTAAAACAATGATAATATTTGAACAGAAAAACAACTTATTGTGATTTTTGAAAATTGTAACATTTAACACTTTACAGTGAGACAAAAAATAGAATTCAACAGGCACAATAGATCAATGACACTTATTCTAATAAACTTAAATCTAAGGGAGACTGAGTTTATGACGAATAAAATTATCTTAAAACCAGAAAAAAAGAAAAAAAGAGTACAATATTTGGTCTTCGACCACTCGTGGTCAAAGACGGTAGGGACATTTTCTTTCCCATTTTTATCAGTTCTAATACGTGGGGGAAAATACTTCGTGATTTAACTAATAAAGGATTTTCCATACCCTTTCTTTTTTTTTTTTGTACTGAAGTTACTGTATGTATGGGGATTTTTTCTTTCCCATTTTTATCTTTAATTTTTTTGGATTTTCATTTCCCCCGCCCCTCATTTGCTCATCACTGCAAGGCCTTACAATCTCAATTCTAATTTCCCGGGACACTCGCTTGACCACTTTGAGGTAGGTCCAGGTTGTAACATGTACCACGAATCCTCTTTTTATCTGGAAACTGACCTGACAAAGGGAGGGCGTTGATGCATCAACCGGATTAACCGGAACCCCTCCCACCCACATTCATGCGACTTTTGAGGTAGTCCTAGACTATACCACGTCTCACGCCCCTCCTCAAATGAGGAGCATCTCCCTTCAGTAGCTGAAAAATACGAACATAGCCTGAAGTAGATTCCAAGGCAGGAAATAAGTGCCTAATGTCACTAATACAAATGCAGAAAGAATACATATGACCTCTGGGTACAAACAATGGTCATATGTTTGCATTCAGAGGGTATACTTCTCCTCCCTGCATCTGCAAGTGCTTGCA
>JAXCGZ010019587.1:7500-17500 GCA_037179515.1 Halocaridina rubra
TTCTAGAGCCAGCAATATCAAAATATGTATGTTTGTATGTATGCATGTATATATATATATATATATATATATATATATATATATATATATATATATATATATATATATATATATATATATATATATATATATATATATATATATATATATATATATATATATATATATATATATATATATATATATATATATATATATTATATATATATATATATATATATATATATATATATATATATATATATATTTATATATATATATATATATATATATATATATATATATATATATATATATATATATATATATATATATATATATATATAAATATATATATATATATATATATATATATATATATATATATATATATATATATATATATATATATATATATATATATATATATATATATATATATATATATATATATATATATATATATATATATATATATATATATATATATATATATACATATATATATATATATATATATATATATATATATATATATATATATATATATATATATATATATATATATATATATATACATATATACATATATATATATATATATATATATATATATATATATATATATATATATATATATATATATATATATATATATATATATATATATATATATATATATATATATATATATATATATATATATATATATATATATATATATATACATATATACATATATATATATATATATATATATATATATATATATATATATATATATATATATATATATATATATATATATATATGTATATATATATATATATATATATATATATATATATATATATATATATATATATATATATATATATATATATATATATATATATATATATATATATATATATATATATATATATATATATATATATATATATATATATATATATATATATATATATATATATATATATATATATATATATATATATATATATATATATATATATATATATATATATATATATATATATATATATATATATATATATATATATATATATATATATATATATATATATATATATATATATATATATATATATATATATATATATATATATATATATATATATATATATATATATATATATATATATATATATATATATATATATATATATACATGTATGTTTATATATATATATATATATATATATATATATATATATATATATATATATATATAATATATATATATATATGTATATATATATATATATATATATATATATATATATATATATATATATATATATATATATATATATATATATATATATGAATGAATGGATTCTAACTGAATGCCACTATGTTCATATTACAGATTCCCCAAGCTCACTCGTGGCTTCATTTTAGCATTTAATTCAATTCCCAATCTCATTCGGGCCATGAAATAACCAATTAAGCTCATTACAAATGTGGAAACAAGAATCATTTTTTACCCCGGCCGGGACTCGAAAATAGGACTTATGATTACTAAGTCAAGGCGCTACCACTACACCACAGAAGGTTAAAAGGAATCCAACCTTATAGCTTATATCTGCTATACTTAGGAATGAACGCATTCTAACTGAATGCCACTATGTTCATATTACAGATTCCCCAACCTCACTCGTGGTTTCATTTTTGCATTTAATTCAATTCCCAATCTCATTCGGGCCATGAAATAACCAATTAAGCACATTACATATGTGAAAACATGAACCATTTTTTACCCCGACCGGGACCCGAAAATAGGACTTATGATTACTAAGTCAAGGTGCTACCACTACACCACAGAAGGTTAAAAGGAATCCAACCTTATAGCTTATATCTGCTATACTTAGGAATGAACGCATTCTACCTGAATGCCACTATGTTCATATTACAGATTCCCCAACCTCACTCGTGGCTTCATTTTGGCATTTAATTCAATTCCCAATCTCATTCGGGCCATGAAATAACCAATTAAGCACATTACATATGTGAAAATATGAATAATTTTTTACCCCGACCGGGACTCGAACCTAGGACTTATGATTACTAAGTCAAGGCGCTACCACTATACCACTGAAAGCTATAAGGTTGGATTCCTTTTAACCCTCTGTGGTGTAGTGGTAGCGCCTTGAATTAGTAATCATAAGTCCTAGGTTTGAGTCCTGGTCGGGGTAAAAAATTATTCATGTTTTCACATATGTAATGTCCTTAATTGGTTATTTCATGGCCCGAATGAGATTGGGAATTGAATTAAATGCTAAAATGAAGCCACGAGTGAGGTTGGGGAATCTGTAATATATATATATATATATATATATATATATATATATATATATATATATATATATATATATATATATATATATATATATATATATATATATATATATATATATATATATATATATATATATATATTTTTTTTTTTTTTTTTTTTTTTTTTTTTTTTTTTTAAGAGTGTGACACCGGGACAGGCAGAAACTGCCCTCATCAACAAAGGCCCGGGCATGAGAAAATACCAAGACGAAGGAAAAGAAAAAGGTTAAGGGCAAGGCAGAGATGAGGTAATGTCATACAAAGGAAAACGACAGAAAGAAAACTACAGTCAAAGTAAAGAGGACCCAGAGATATGGAGGACTAGGCTCTGAGATGACGATATATCTGCTTTTTGAAGGATGAAAGGTCATAAGAACTAGGAAAGACAGGAGGAGGAAGAGAGTTCCAGAGTCTGTAGGTAGATGGGAAGAAGCAGTCGCTGCACCGACCAATCCGCATGCTACAAATCTCCACACAGTACCTGTGAGATGAGGCTGCTTGGCGAGTGTTACGCGGCCTCGGCAGTGGAGGAGGGATGCAACTCGCCAACTCATCAGAGCAGCGATGGAAGTAGTAGCGATAGAAAAGCGAAAGGGAAGATACCTTACGGCGAAGAGAGAGAGAATCCAGATTAGAAGTAAGAGAAGGATCATTAATGAGTCTGAATGCCTTAGATTGAACCCTATCAAGAAGATAAGTAAAGGAAGAAGTACCCCAGATGTGTGAGCAGTATTCTAAGCAGGGACGAATAAGAACTTTGTAAATTTTAAGTAACTGCAATGAGGGAAAGTAATAACGAAAACCAAACAAAACCCACAGTTTTTTGGATGAAGATTTAGACATTTGGATTATGTGATTCCTCCAAGACAAGTTAGAGGCTATATGGATTCCTAATATATTGATAGAGTTAAGAGGGTAAATTTCATTAGTTTCGAAGACAATAATGTTATCGGGAGGAGAAGAAGATAAAGAGATAGCCAGAAACTGTGTCTTGGAGGCATTGAATTTAACTAAATTTTGAGTGCCCAATTTAGATACTCTCTGCAAATCGGAGTTAAGAGTAGAAGAAAGAGTGATACGAGATTGATTACGAGTAACAGATGAAGGTTGTGAAGAAAAGGCAGAGGAAAAGTGAAGGGTAGAATCATCGGCAAAGGCATGAAGAAGAGAGGAAGATGGGGATTGTAGAAGATCATTGATGAAGAGAAGGAAGAGAGTAGGTGATAGAACAGAGCCCTGTGGAACGCCACTGGAAACAGAGAAAGGGCTAGATGTCACGTCATCAACAACTACAGATATAAAACGGTCAGTAAGAAAACTGGAAATCAGAGAACAGAAAGAAGGGGTAAAGCCATAGGCAGGGAATTTGGCCAACAGAGCCTTGTGCCATACTCTGTCAAAAGCCGTAGAGATATCAAGGGCGACCACAAAGGATTCCCCATAGTTCCTCATAGAAGATGACCATATATGAGTAAGATAGGACAGGAGATCACCAGTGGATCTTGCCTTGCGAAAGCCATACTGGTGATCGGAGATAAGTGAGTTAGATTCAAGGTGTTTCAAGAAGTGAGCATTGAGCAAAGTTTCAAAAACTTTAGCAATAGAGGAGGTTAGAGCAATAGGTTGGTAGTTAGAAGATATAGAGCGGTCACCCTTCTTAGGAACAGGTTGAACTAGAGCATGCTTCCAAGATGAAGGATAGATACTGGTTGACAGAATGAGGCGAAAAAGACGGCAAAGCACGGGAGCCAGTTCATCTGCAAACTCCTTAAGGAACCTTGCAGCGATACCATTGGGACCAGATGCCTTGTTTGTCTTTAGTGAGCAAAGAACCTTATGAACTTTGCATGAAGAAAGGATAAGGGAGGGCATAGGGTTAGAGAGGGGAAAAGACTGAGGAACAGATGCGCTGGAATCGTTGATAGAAGAGTTGGCAGAAAAGTGAGAGCCAAAGAGAGTGGCTTTGTCAGTGGGAGAGCAAGCTATAGAACCATCAAAACGAATGAGAGGGGGAAAGCTTGGGTTACAGAAGTTTTTGGCGAGGTTTTTGTCTAAGGACCAGAAGCATTTGTCAGTGGGAGAGGAGTTAAGGTCATCAACTTTCCTTCTTATAAAGGAAGCCTTAGACCTTCGAATCTGAGCTGTACAGCGATTCCTAGCTATAATAAAAGCAGAGCAAGTTAAATCGGAAGGAGAGGCTTGGTAAGATCGGTGAGCCTGATTCCTAGCCTGGATAGCCATGGAGCAGGCACGGTCAAACCAAGGTTTAGCGGGAGAGAAAGTTTTTGTAGAAGAGGGGATGTACGCCTCCATTCCCGCGGTCATGATCTCGGCAACTTTTACAGCTAACCGATCAGGGTTGCGGGACCGAAAGCAGTAGTCATCCCATGGAAAGTCAAAGAGAAAGTTACGCAAATTTTCATATTGGGTTCGCTCGAAGTGCCAAAGGCAGCGTTGAGTAGGAGGGATTGGTGGTGGGGGAGCAAAAATGGAAGAGACAGAGATCATGGAGTGGTCAGATTTACCAAGAGGGGAAAGCACAGAATAAGAGTAGTTTGAAGGATTAGAAGTAAAAAATAGGTCAAGAGTGTTTTTCAGCATGTTCGTGACGATCAGGAACGCGAGTAGGATGTTTGATAATTTGCTCCAGATCGTGAGTAATAGAGAAAGCAAAAGCTTCTCTTCCTCCCACATCGGTGTGAGAAGAATGAAGCCACTCACTGTGGTGTACATTGAAGTCTCCAATGTAGAGAACTTCGGCAAGTGGGTGAGAAGATAGCAAGGACTCATGGCACGAGGGGAGATATTCAAAGAAAGACACAAACTCGGTGGAGTTTGGAGAACAGTAGCAGAAGCAAAGGATGATAGCGATAGTGGAGAGATAGACTTTTAACCAGAGAGCATCAAAGTCAGGAGATTCAAGGTCCATAAGTCTCACAGTAGGAGTGTTAATGTTGCAGTAGGCACAGACCCCACCTTTGAAACGAAAATGAGTATACAGATTATAGTGGGAGATTTGGAAAGGGTCAGTGGAAGCATGTATAGACAACTGGGTTTCAGAAAGGAGGAGGAGGTTAGGGAGGAAATTGCCCAAGTTCTGTTCCACAGACGAAAGATTAGAGTTCAGCCCACGAATGTTTGAATAGTGAAGAGTGAAAGAAGCAGATCTATTGGGAGGTGCAAGGTTAAGAGCAGGACCATTACTACCACCAGGCGTGTCCGCCCTCAAGCCAATGGTGGAGTCAACACGATCCCCGGAGATTCTTCGCACCCCACTATGCCGGGTACTGGGGGCCATTAGTTGTAAACCTTCCATAAATAATGACAAAATGTGAGGAAAAGGAAAGTAAAAGAGACAGATGGGCAGAATGTTGTGACTTGTCAAATGTAATGGAATAGCAAGAGATGTGTAATGAATATTCCAGAATATTCATTGTAGATGTAGGCATGAGGAAAGAACCATCCTGAAGGAAGACTCAACCTGGAACTGTCTGGACCAGTCCTAGTTGCATCCTAATAACTTCAGTCGTATATATATATGTATATATATATATATATATATATATATATATATATATATATATATATATATATATATATATATATATATATATATATATATATATATATATATATATATATATATATATATATATATATATATATATATGTTAATTTTTCATATACAACTCCTTAAGAGATTATGAAACTTAGGCAAAATTCATTCTTTAATGTTGCAAATGAAATATTATTTTTAATTTTATTGTTGCATACACAGAGTCAAACTTTTTATATTCTTTTCAGATACTTTTTTTATATTTTCTTTTTGTGTTGAAAAATCTTTAGTATATTTATCCCTTTGATATAATTAAAGCGTTTTGAAAAAGCTTATCTAGAGATAATTATTGTTAATTACTATCATTGTAATGAAATTTATAATTACAGTTGAGCTAATTATGATAATAGTAATTTTGTTGATAGTAGTAGAGATATTATCACATATGATTGTAGTATTTTGATTTAATTTTATCAGAGGTATTCTGTCTTATAGCAAGTGTGTACCTCAACTCAACCCTCTGATTTATAGAAAGAGAAAAGATTGTCATAATAGACAAGTATGTGTATACCCATTTCAATAAAGTGTTTGCAATGTTAAACAGAAAAGAATAGATTTATGCTTCGATTTTTCTTTATTTGTACACTAAGTTATTTTGTTTTTATTATTTTTAGACCTTATAAAATGATTGCAATTGAGCTCTGTCCACTTGTACAGGTTGGGCAGGAAGTCAAGTCATAAAAAAAAGGGCCATATAATCGAAAATTATATGTTGTTTTTTTTTAGGAAAAGTAATTTTTTTCTCTCTCTCTCTCTCTCTCTCTCTCTCTCTCTCTCTCTCTCTCTCTCTCTCTCTCTCTCTCTCTCTCTCTCTCTCTCTCTCTCTCTCTCTCTCTCTCTCTCTCTCTCTCATCCTTTTTTTACCTTTTACATACTGAACCATGTTATTTCTCTATGTTGACAGAGTATTATGATTATTGATTCTTTTTAGATTCCTTTGCAAATTTGCTAGATGATAAATGTGCCCAAGTTTTATTCCAGTTGATAAGTTTTTGCATGCTGATATTGTAGAAATACTGATAAGACATCAGTTGAACTGATTATTATATGAGTTTTTCTGTCACATATTGCAACTGTTTTAGAAAATAGATAAAGCTCCCACTAACAAATTGAGCAACCAGAAAGTTGATGACTATGCTCATATATATATATATATATATATATATATATATATATATATATATATATATATATATATATATATATATATATATATCCTACTGTCTCAAATTTACTTTTTCGAGTGACTATTCAACAGAATTACCTCAGGAGACAGGGGGGAGCTATATATTTTTCCCTCCTTTTTCATACTTACAATCAGGTAGGTACTTAGCAAACTTCCTTTTTTACTCTTTCGTTTTCCTACATAAAAATACTGCTCAATATCTGTCTTCTGGACTTCAAATGGTTAGCTTTTGTGGACCGTTTTGCGTGTAAGCGCTGTTCCTTCCCTGTCTCTTCAGTTTCTGGATCAACCTCGTCTCTCTCAAATACAGGAAACGGCTGTTTGACTTTCTTGTTGTCATTTCTTGTGAGTTTACAATCCCTTCTTCATGACCAAGCTGAAATAATTGTGACAAACATTATCATGATTAAAACTTCTGCTTTATTTTACTTATTTAGCATTTTCTTTCGGACAAATAATGTATATACTGCAGCTAGAAAGGAAAATAAAGAATCATTCATAGATTCACATCCTTTATCACTTAATATCTGTCTTGGAATTCTCGAAAATTGAATAATAATCTCGTTGGAGAAGTAGGGGACAAAAAAATACAATAAAATTTGCATCACGGCCATACATGGGCAGGTGAAAAAGCACTTTCTCAAAAATATCCCTCAATAGATATCGCAACAGCTACATCATCTCCCATTAACATATGATCATATGGCTGGCATATCAAGACAAAACGAGTCGCGATCTCACCCACCCCCATTCATGTCAATTTCCCCCCCCCCCCTTTTGCGTCACTTTCAAAACACTCATCCCCTTTCTCTCTGTGTAATTCCCCCCCTTCTCTCACTCTGAAGGAGTGTGGGGGTGAAGTCTCGGTTGGGCCGGGTGGTCACATTACTGCATTCCTAGTCCTAGGTCCCCCTCTACTCCCACTAGGGTGAGATACGGCGACACAATAACTTCACCCCCCCAACACTCTAAGGGAGTGTGTTGGTTGGCGATCTCTCGAGGCATCTCCCTCAACGGCTATAAGACCCCATTCTTTCTCCCCCTCTACACTACGTTAGGGTTATGCTTAAACTCCCCCTATCGCAGCACAGTTTCTTGACTCTACTTTCCCCGCCTGCATAGCGCGAAAATATGAAAACTCATATCGAAATAATATCACATTTTCTTATTCTTCCAAAGGATATATAATTCTCGTAATTTAATATAAATTTCTTTATAATACGACATTAGAAGAATGATCGGTCATTTCTGTCTTTCACTCGCCAAAATATTACCAGTTAAAAAATAAAGAAAGAACCTTGAACACAAGTGTGATTGTATATCTCACTACAATTCTTCATAAACAATGTCACTTTTGCTTTAAGAAACTAATATAAAAATGATTTTACATGTACATTTAATCTTTTTCAATTAAAATCAATACATTTGCCTTCTTAATAATTAACTTAGGCATTAATACAAATAAACTGAACACCCTTCAAATGCAATTACTTGTTATATTATTCAGATAATAACAAAAATGGAGTTTATTACTGCTTATGGCTATTAGTATAAATTATCCATGTTAGCAATGAGTACAGAAATTCTATTTATGAGGTTAGTAAGGGCATACACTCAGGGTAACGATTACATCTGCCAAAACAAGTCCTTTGCAAGAAGGCAACCGTCCTAGCCCTTAGCAGAAAAGGGAGTTCGTGACGTAAAACCGAATCCATCCATTAACTTACTAGAGCCACACCCCTCATATGCAGATTGGCTGAGTCAAAGCATAACTACAAAGTAAAATGGCGGAGTCTGCCGACCTCAATTTCTTTTGATAATTGCCCTATTACTCACTGGATACAGATCACAAGTACTTAGCTATTTTGGGAAACTGTTTGAAGAACTTCACGGCAACAGGCAATGGAGGAGGGGGTCTTCCTCTTGACTCGAAGGTTTTTCCACCAAACTCATCCATCCCTCTCGGAAAATCGATGAATTTCCATCTTCTTGGTTGGATCCGGCAACATATAACTTCTGGAAAGAGGCGTTTTCACTCAAAGCCCTGGTCACACTCTGGCTCACTGTGACAGTGGTGTACATGAAGCCACTATTCGTCCTTTTACTGCTGGGAGCCTTGCCATTTCTGGGGCAGGGGAGAGTGACTGGTTCTGGTAACATGATACTGTCGGAGCTCAGCTGAGGCTTTCTCTTCCAGCGTCGCTGTCTCGCTGCTTGTAAGCTTCTAGAAGTTTCTGCAACACGAATATTTATTCCATAGATGCTTTATATTTGTTTCTTCTGTGAAGATATAGACATGGACTGATCCTGAGCTGATCACCAGTTGTGGTGATGTACCTCTCGCACTCTGACTCTTGTTTTCACCTGAATTATAATATTATCTGATTATGGTCTTGGTAGCGTGGTCGGTGTTAACAGATAAGCATCTTCTATATAAGAGTTTATTTAGAGATTACACTTAATTCCTCAGAGCTCCATTCCTATGTAGTTCCTGTCACTATATATTCCCGCCCCCAAGGGGGAGACCGCTAAGTTGTGGATATGACTTCTGCCTTTGAAAAAGGCCGAAGTTTGACTAACTGGGCTCTTTTTCCAGTCCTGGCGGCGATGAGTATCGAGTGTACTCTCGGCCGTATGGCGGCTATAGTCATCTATGAAATGCCATGTGAGGCTATAGGCATCTATGATATGTCTTACGACAAACTGTTTTTCTCGGAAATCACACTTTATTGTGTTAGACCCCAACACCTAAGTTCATAAATAATAATTTCAAAGAAAAATAGAGCGAGAATAAATCAGAATGCAGAAAAAAAAAAGAATAGGCACTCGTAACTAGTATACTAGGCGCATATACCTTA
>JAXCGZ010019587.1:20000-27500 GCA_037179515.1 Halocaridina rubra
GATATTCCTGACGTTCTCTACCATTGTCTCGTTTCGTACTTTCTTCACAATCTTTGCATCATCTGCAAACATATTCATGAATGAATTTACAGACTCTGGTAGGTCATTTACATATACAAGAAACAAAAGTGGCCCTAAAACTGAACCCTGTGGAACTCCACTACTAACTCTTCTCCATTCAGACACTGAGTGTCTTACTCCAACCCTCTGTTCCCTTCCTTCTAATTAAGTTTTTATCCATTCCAAGACATTTCCACCTATTTTAGCCATTGCTTGCAGCTTCCTAATAAGTCTCCCATGTGGAACAGTGTCAAACGCTTTCTGGAAGTCTAGGAATATGCAATCTGTCCAGCCCTCTCTTTCCTGTAAGATTCGGCTTACCTCATCATAAAATTCTAATAAGTTTGTTACTGTTGATCTACCTTCTCTGAAGCCATGTTGCCTCACTGACAAAAAGTTGAAGGATTCCAAGTGAAGAGAGATATGTTTCCTTAGTAGTTTCTCCATAACTTTGCAAACTATGCTGGTCAAGGAAACTGGTCTATAGTTCAGAGCCGTATCCCTCCTTCCCTTTTTGAAGATAGGTATCACGTTTGCTTGTTTCCAGCATCTTGGAATCTCCCCTGACTCCAGTGACTTTTTAAATGTGTGTGTGTGTGTGTGTGTGTGTGTGTGTGTGTGTGTGTGTGTGTGTGTGTGTGTGTGTGTGTGTGTGTGTGTGTGTGTGTGTGTGTGTGTGTGTGTGTAATTACGTAATTGTACTTACGGGAAAGAGTCCAATGCTCATAATTCCCCGTCTCCAGGTGCGTTCCATATTTGTACTTAGTGATACTTATCATACTTGTCTTTAAAAATTGAGTTAGCATTAATTACCTCCTACTCTTACACTAAAAAAGTACTTCATTACATCCTGCAAAGAAGTTTTTGAACCAAGCTTCAAACTATGACTTCTAGTTCTAGTGCCAGCCACATCAAAATATCAATCCTTATCCATTCTGTCATAACCATAAAGGATTTTAAAAACCATCACCATATCCCCCCTCATTCTTCTAGCATCGAGTGATAGTAAGTCTAATTTCCTCAGCTTCTCATCATAACTGAGATTGCGTACTTCTGGCACCAGTTTCGTGGAATGTGTGTGAACTTTTTCCAGTTTAACTATGTGCATTTTTTTAAGTGTGGATTTTAAAAGGGAGCTGCATATTCAAGCTTTAGCCTCATATAGGTTACATAAATATATCTGAACATTTCCTTGTCCATGTGCCTGAAGGCTACCCGTACAATTGTTACCAGGGCACATGCTGCCCTTAATATGCCATTTATATGCATTTCTGGAGACAAATTTGCTAGTATGCTTACTCCTAAATCTCTCTCATTCTCTGTCTCTCGAAGTTCTGTTGCTGCTGTAGAGTATTCAAGTTTCGGCCTTCTTGCACTTGTACCGATTTTCATTACCTTACATTCTGAAGTATTGAATTTCACTGGCCACTTTTCTAACAACACATGCAGACTACTTAGGTTTTCATGAAGTCTTCTGCTATTGTTCTCATCTCTTACTTTCTTCACAATCTTTCCATTATCTGCAATCACATATATGAATTAATTTACAGACTTTGGTAGGTCATTTCCATGTACAAAGAACAAAAGTGGCCCTAAAACTGAACCCTATGGAACTCCAATACTGCCTCTTCTCCATTCAGAGACTGAGTGTCTTCCTCTAACCCTCTGTACCCTTCCTTTTAAGTAAGTTTATTCTATCCAAGGCATTTTCACCTATTGCTGCCATTGCTTGCAACTTCTTAATAAGTCTCCCATGTGGGACCGTAGAAAGTGCAATCTGGAAATCTAGGAATATGCAGTCTGCCCAGCTCTCTCTTCCCTGTAAGATTAAGCTTACCTCATCATAAAATTCTAATATGTTTGTTACTGTTGATCTACCTTCTCTGAAGCCATGTTGTCTCACTGACAAAAAGTTAATGGATTCCAAGTGAAGAGAGATGTGTTTTCTAAGCAGTTTCTCCATAACTTTGTAAGATATGCTGGTCGAGGAAACAAGTCTACAGTTTAGAGCTGTATCCCTCCTCCCTGTTTTGAAGATAGGTACCATGTTTGCTAGTTTCCAGCATCTTGGAATTTCCCCTGATTCCAGCGACTTTTCAAGTATGACAGATGGTGCCACTGATATAGATTTAGCACATTCCTTAAGTACATAAGAGGATATATCATCAAGACCTGTAGCTTTATGGGCATCTAACGCCATCAGCGCTTTGCATACCTCTGTAGCTGACATAATGATGTTCTCTAATACCGGCGCATGAGCTTCTATCTCTGAAATCCGAGGGGGTGGGGTATTTTTTACTGTAAATACTGACTGAAACATCTTGTTCAATTCTTTGCAGATCTCTTCATTCGTCTCAGTTATGCTTCCATCAGCTCCTTTTAGCTTTAAATCCTGTTCTTTGACCTTCAGTTTTCCTCTGATAAAACTATGGAAAAGCTTGACATTTTCTTTTGCCTTCCTGGTGATATCCCTTTCATAGTCTCTCTGCCTCTCTTCTTTTACTTCGGTAACTATCTCTTGCTCTTTATAAGTCTATTAGGCATTTAGGCTTTTTCTCCTCCTACACCTTTTCCAGCATTTGTCTCTCCAATCGTTAGCTCTCTTACACTCACTACTGAACCATTTCTCTCTGGTATGAATAACTCCTATTTTGGTGGAAGATATGCAACAAACAACTATCCTCCCATATTCCTCATAAAAGATGTCGTACCTTTCTTGTACAGATTTGTTGTTAAATAAAGTCCTCTAGCCAATAAATGCAAAAAGCTCATTCATTTTGATTCAATCTCCTTTCGAGTAGTTCCTTCTTGTGTCCTCATTGCCTCTTCTCTCAGGCAGAACATCTTGGATGATATACTCCATCAACAACACACAGTGGTCACTCCTTCCAATTGGTGGTTCATGCTCAAATTTTTCAATATCTAACACAGTATCTGTGAATACTATATCAAGCAACGATGGCTGATCTCGGCCCATGGCTCTCGTTGGTTACATTACATGTTGTTGTAGAAAATTCCATTGTACAGAATCTAGGAATCTTGCCCCGAATGAGTCCTCATCACAGTGTGGGTCAAGATTTATCCAATCTATCTCTCTATGATTAATATATCCATAATAAATATCATACATTTTCTCTCTGATGCAATGCTAACAACTGAGTTTTTTATTTCAACAGTACCTATATGACTTTCCTCATAAACTACTAGCCTTTTGGTTCTTTGGTGGGTTATTTGCAACAGATATTATAATGTTCTCTGACCCAGTATTTATGCGAGCAATAAGAAATTCCTTGAACTCCTTTTCTGTGGCAAAGTTTATATCTTCAACTTGATATCTTTCTCTTATGAGCAGTGCTATCCCTCCACCAGTCCTCTCAGATCTTTCAACCCTTAATATTCTGAAGCCCTTAGCAAAACTATGACACTGCTTATGTCCTCATGTAACTTAGTCTCTGTGACTGGTATTATATTTGCCTGACTTTTGTGACACCTATCCTTTAATTTTACTGTCTTACCAGCTTCCCATCAGCATTTGTGTACAACAATCTTATTGAGGCTGGATCCCTTGATCTTCAATCATTATCTTCTTTATCTTCCCTTTGTCTGGAAGTACTCTGAAACAAAAAATTTTCTTCTCTTCATTTTTTCCATAATTTAACCTTCTAGCTTCCTGCAACAAGTTTTTTTTCCTTTCCATCTCTTCCTGTGTTCTTTATGGTCTAATGAACACTGCTTTGAATTATTGAAGGTTTTTTAGGCGTTTTCTCATCAATATTTCTCTAAATCTGTCCCCTCTCTCATGGGCTACTTTCATTGATCTCTCCTTGTCCTCCCTAGAATATATACCAAGTTGGTGAATGTTTACAATATTCTCTAGACCACATACTACTCCAGGCTTCCTTATCAGGCCTACAACCTTAGCTTTATTTTGCACCTCAGCCATGTTGACTCCTGGGATTCAATTATGCCTGAAATTCCTACTGTCTTCTCTTTATCAAGTGGTTGTTTAATCAGTGGATTAGCCCTTTCTATCACATCAACTTTAATTTTTTCAATCACTGCTTTTTTTATAGTCAATCATTTGTACATTTTCCAATGCCACCACTCTCACAGCCACTTTTACTGCCACATTCCCATTTACTATATCTGCAAAAGAAGTATTCATGGCATCATGTTCCGTATTCAGTTTCTGAAACTTTTATCTAAACTGTCCGATGTTTTCCTTTATCTGGACATTCCAAGCTGTAATCTCGTTTCTCTCAGATGAGAACAACGAACTAACATTTTATTCATTCAGGTTGTCATTCAACTGTTTGCTGCTATCTTCTTGTTTAGAAATTCTGGTTTCTAGTTCACTCTTTTCCCCTTTCAACTTCTCTATTAACTTTTCTAGTTCTTTTCTCTCTTTCCCGTGTGCCTTATTTCCTTCCTCTAGAAAGCTTATTATCTCTCTAATTGTTTCATTTTCTTTCATTTCTCTATCTATATTCCAAATTTTATCATCCAGGTATATTACAAAGGTCTCATGGACCTTGACCTTTTCCCTCAGGCTTCTAGGAGCTACTACTCCTCCTACTTCCTCCAGAGATCCTCTACCACCCCTCCCCTGACCACTGGATGAGGGGATAGGGACAGAGATAGTTTCGTTTTGATCTTTTACCTTTCACAGAATGTAGTGTGAAAAAAAAGAGAGAAAATATTATATTTAACTTCACAGATATGAGTACTAATTTATTACTTAGTTCATCTCTTTTCTGGTAACAAACATCAAAACTTAAATTTGAATTTGGTAATTTGTAAAGAAAACAATACAAAACAAAAGCCCACATGAAGGACAACTCAAATACGCGACCAAGGAGACAACCACTTGATGCTATGATATCTGATTCTGCAATATGTTCCTCTTAACCCCTAAACTGATCATTTCAGAAGAAAAAATATTATTCATTTTCTAACCAAGGTATGCTAACACAGGATCAGAATTTAAGTCTAACTCAATTTAAACAAACAAAGCAATAAAAGAGAATAAAGCAAAAAGAAAAAAATAAGACAACTGTGTTACTTGGCAACTTAACACTGTTGACAGGTGTATTTTACTTATATATTTATTTATTTATCCATTTATTTTGTATAACAAATTGACTAGCAAGTTTCTCTGTATGGGAAGGATATTGATTGGAACAAGATATGGAACCACAGGATCAGGTAATAAGGCTATAAGATCTCTCCTCAATTTACGCAAAACATTAGATGATGTGATGGCTTCGCCTCTGACAACTCTTCTAAACTTCCTTCAAGACAGGACAGGACCGCTTCTTCTTTTTCCCCTCTCAAACGTCTACTCATAAAAATTTCCCTTTAGTCTCTTGCTACAAATATATTTTTTCCCTAAAAGTTTTATACTGTAGACGCTGTTCACTCAAAAACACGGGGAAAAATTATAGAGATAATGATTGAGTCTGTTCTAATGCCTGCCGTGTGTGAGTGTGAGTGTGTGTACTTACCTAATTGTACTTACCTAATTGTGTTTACGGGAAAGAGCCAAAAGCTCGTATCTTCCCGTCTCCTGATCGGTTCCATTTTATACTTAGTGATACTTATCATACCTGTCCTTAAAACTATGGATTGAGATAGCATTAACTACCTCCTCGCTTATCCAATTCCAATTATCAACTACTCTTACACTGAAAAAGTATTTCCTTACATCCTGCAAAGGAGTTTTCTTACGAAGCTTCAAACTATGACCTCTAGTTCTAGAACCAGCCATATTAAAATATCGATCCTTATCCACTCTATCATAACCATGCAGGAATTTAAAGACTGTCACCATATCCCCCCTCAATCTTCTAGCTTCGAGTGATGGTAAGTCTAATTCCCTCAGCCTCCCATCATAACTGAGATTGTGTATTTCTGGCACCAGTTTCGTGGCATGTCTTTGAACTTTTCCAGCTTAACTACATGCTTTTTCAAGTGCGAATTCCAAAAGGGGGCTGATTATTCAAGTTTTGGCCTCATAAAGGTTACATAAATATTTCTGAACATTTCCTTGTCCATGTTCCTGAAGGCTACCCTTACATTTACTACGAAAGCATATGCTGCCCTATGCCATTTATATGCATTTCTGAAGACAAATCGGCCAGTATGTTTACTCCTAGATCTCTCATATTCTCTGTCTCTTGAAGTTGCACTCCTACCACTGAGTAGTCAAGCTTGAGCCTTTCTGCACTTGTACCCATTCTCATTGCCTTACATTTTGAGGCATTGAATTTCATTAGCCACTTCTCTGACCACTCATGCAGACTATTTAGATCTTCCTGAAGTTCTATATCGTTGTTCTCGTTTCTTACTTTCTTCACAATCTTTGCATCATCTGCAAACATATTCATGAATGAATTTATAGATTCTGGTAGGTCATTTACATATACAAGGAACAAAAGTGGCCCTTATACTGAGCCCTTTGGAACTCCACTACTAACTCTTCTCCATTCAGACACTGTTCCTTTCCCTCTAAGTATGTTTTTATCCATTTCAAGACATTACCACCTATTCTTGCCATTGCTTGCAGCTTCTTAATAAGTCTCCCATGAAGGACAGCGTCAAATGCTTTCTGGAAGTATAGGAATATGCAATCTGCACAGCCCTCTCTTACCTGTAAGGTTCAGCTTACTAATCATCATAAAATTCTAATAAGTTTGTTACTGTTGACCTACCTCCTCTGAAACCTTGTTGTCTCACTGACAAAAGGTTGAAGGACTCCAAGTGAAGAGAGATATGTTTCCTTGGTAGTTTCCCCATAACTTTGCAATCTATGCTGGTCAAGGACACAGGTCTATTTGTTAGAGCCATATCCCTCCTTCCCTTTTTGAAAATAGGTATCACGCTCGATTGTTTCCAATATCTTGGAATCTCCCCTGACACAAGCGACTTTTTAAATATGATACTTAGTGTCACTGATATTGCATTTGCGCATTTTTTAAGTACATGAGGGGATATTTCATCAGGACCTGCAGCTTTATGAACATCTAACTCCATCGGCTCTTTGCAAACCTCTGTTGCTTAAAGGATTATGTTCTCTAATACCTCCTCATAAGCTTCTATTTCTGCAATCTGAGGGGGTGGGGTATTGTACTGTAAATACTGACTAAAACTCCTTGATCAATTCGTTGCAGATTTCTTCCGTCTAAGTGATGCTTCCATCTACTCTCTTAAGCTTTAAATCGTGCTCTTTTACCTTCAGTTTTCTTTTGATGAAGCTATGCTCTGAAAGGGCTTGAAACACAAATATAGAAGCTGAACTGTCTTTATTTCAAAGCAGAAAACTGCCTCAAGCCTTTTAAGAATGGTGTCTACATTTTGCCCACTATGTAAAATAGTCTGTGCATAAGCTTTAATATACTATATTTAAGAATTTGGGGGGCAATTATCAGCCCAACCTACTTC
>JAXCGZ010019587.1:40000-45097 GCA_037179515.1 Halocaridina rubra
AAGCACATTACATATGTGAAAACATGAATAATTTTTTACCCCGACTGGGACTCGAACCTAGGACTTATAATTACTAAGTCAAGGCGCTACCAACTACACACCACAGAAGGTTTAAAAGGAATCCAACCTTATAGCTATATCTGCTATACTTAGGAATGAACGCATTCTATCTGAATACCACAATGTTCATATTACAGATTCCCCAACCTCACTCGTGGCTTCATTTTAGCATTTAATTCAATTCCCAATCTCATTCGGGTTATACAATAACCAAGCAAGCACATTACATATGTGAAAACATGAATAATTTTTTACCCCTACCGGGGTAGCGCCTTGACTTAGTAATTATAAGTCCTAGGTTCGAGTCCCGGTCGGGGTAAAAAATTCACTAACTGAACTCTTCTATAATTTAAAAAAAATTAGGATTGGTACTCAAGGAGTGGAAATTGGCAGATGTGGTACCAATATTTAAAAAAGAAGAATGTGTTAAAAAAGAAAAACTACAGATCTGTATTTTTTCTTTTTAAATTCAATATAATTTTTCAGTATAACCAATTGTATATATAAAAATAAATAAATAGAGCCATCAACTTGATGAAAAATGAGTATCTAGTGTAAAAAAAATTATGTTTATAAATGTGTTTTATATTGTATAGTTTTATTTTCTATAGATTATGTTTTGATTGTTCTTTTGCCTTTCTAGACTCATCTGCCAGTCCCTGTCTCGTCAGCAGCTTACATAGAAAACTTTCTCCTTTTAAGTAAGTCTCTCCCTCCCTATGTAAGCACACCACATGAGTACAGTATACTGTACAGGTACTATTTACAGATTTGTACTCTACAGTAACACAGTATAGGTATTGAAGTGTAATATAGTGCAGATATTTCTATGAATATGTGTTGTTTTATTATACTGCACAGTACATGTATACTGAACATTACCTGTATATTATGTTAATTTTAAAGATTAGGAATAGTATTAAGATTAGTTTGCATAATTTTTAAGAACCATTAGGAACATAGGTTCCCCTTAAAAAAAATAGGGGACCCAGGTTCGAATATAAGTGAGTTCCGATTTCGCGTCAGGAGTGGAACCCTGACATTATATGAGGCCTCCCTGTATATATATATATATATATATATATATATATATATATATATATATATATATATATATATATATATATATATATATATATATATATATATATATATATATTGCATCGTCTGACATCTCGTGAAGTCATATGATGAATTCCCAGCAGAATTACACAGTCGAAACAAGTCATGGACTAACCCAAGAACAAACTACAACTATGACTATGGATACCACCCTACTGAAACATGGTAAGAGTTTAAAATATTTCGCAATCACCATGGCCGACGGGGTGGGGTCTGAATTTATGTTAGAAATTATCTTCGTGCATCAGAAATAACAACAGATTTAGAAAAAACTGATGAACTCGAAGATTTATGGATCACTGTGCAGTATCAGAAACTTCCATCTTTCATTGCAGGGTGTGTTTACCGTCACCCTAAAGCACCTACCAGATCATTCAATCATCTGCTAGAAACATTCAGATATATCTCCGTGCGCCATAAACCCATATACATACTTGGTGACTTTAATGATGACTTGCTCTCAGCAGATAACAAAATGAAAAGGGTGATCAACACTGTGACGTTAACACAAATAGTGACAAAACCGACCCGCATAACCCCTAATTCTAGGACTCTTATAGATTTGATAGTAACAAATAAAGTGGAAAGTATACCCTATTGGGATTTAGCTCCCTGCCCAATTCCAGACCACGAGCTGAACATTGCTATGCTAAACATAAACAAGCCCAAAAAGGAAGCCTCTCTTCAAGACATTCCGGTGTCTAAAAAATTACTCCCCTGATATCTTTTGTGCAACATTAATCAACAACACAAATGTACGTAAGAGAATTAAATACACAGATAACGTCGATTTGCAGGTTGAGATTCTAACAAAAGTCTTCCTTGAATGCTTAGATAGTTGTGCACCCATTGTAAAAAGAAAAATAACCCGCCCCTCAGCCCCCTGGCTAACTAATGACATCAAAGAGGCAATGCAAATTAGAAATCAAATACAAAACGAGCTAAAAATTAATAGATATGATATGACTCTCCGAGAACGTTATAAAACAGAAAAGAAACGTGTCAGATCTCTCATCAATGTAATTAAAAAAGACTTTTACAAAAAACAATTTAATGACTAGACATGATACAGCAGCAACATGGAAAGTGATAAGAAGCATGATACCAAATGAAAAGAGTACCTCAGAAAGTTATGAAAATATTATGGAGTTGAAAGACAAAGCGGAAAACTTTAATAACTATTTTGCTAACGTTGGCAAAAATACCTAAGAGAAAACACAAGAAAACATCAACTCATTGAATATGGGTAATTGCTTAAATGACAATTCTTCCAATGTAAAAACAAGAGAGTACTGCAAGATAAATCCTATCGATTGTTTTACCCTAATTCTTACCATAAAGAGCCTAAGAAACTCTGGCTCTTATGGTTCAGATGGTATACCATTTCAGCTCGTCAAAGATGCTCTACCCATGATTGTATTTTATATTCTAACTATTATTAACACTTCCATTGTTACTAAAAAGTTTCCTGACTCTTGGAAAATATCACATGTAATACCTCTGCATAAAAAGGGGGACAGAGAAGATGTGACAAACTATCGTCCCATTTCCCTGCTACCCATTTTCTCTAAAATATTAGAAAAAATTGTTGCATGCCAACTTATGTCATATTTAGAGTCAAATAGACTATTATCTATTAACCAACATGGTTTCAGACCAAAACTCTCGATGGAAACTGCACTGCTCAAAGTTACGAATAGTATCTATAATAATATAGATATGAAAAAAATATCTCTGCTTGTAGTATTAGACTTATCAAAAGCCTTCGACAGTGTAAACTATGAAATTCTTTTAAGTAAATGTACTAACCTATATACTGATCCGAGCTGGTTTAGCGAGTATCTATCTAATCGTAAACAATCTATACGTCTTAACAACATTATCTCTATGCCAAAAAATGTATCATTTTGTGTTCTACAGGGATCAGTACTTGGTCCTATCCTCTTCTCCATTTACGTAAATGATCTATCTTCTTTCATTTCTGACTGTCTAGTCGTACAATATGCAGATGACACTCAACTACTCCTTAGTGGTGATATTAATAATCTCCCAGAGCTAAATTTAAGAGCAGAAAACACTCTGTCAAAAATTAAAACCTATTTTCAAGAAATTGGGCTGTTAATTAACGAAAGTAAAACACAATGCATATGTATTGGTTCAAGATTCCATATAGCACAAATTCCAGGAAACACAACAATTAATTTTTGCGACAATATTATCACACCTAGCAAAACAGTCAAAAAGCTAGGAATTCACTTTGATAACTACATGTTGTTTAATTCCCATATAGATAAATTATACAAAAAGGTTACAGGAACATTCATGTACTTATCGCATATGAAAGACAATTTTGAGACTACCACTCGAATAACTGTTGTTGAATCTCTAGCCCTAAGTCACATTAATTACTGCACAACTGTTTGGGGAGCTACCACTAAGACTCAGATAAACAGAATACAGAAGCTTATTAATTTTGCAGCTCGAGTTGCCCTGGGAGGAAGAAGAAAATATGACCACATCACACCAGCTCTCAATAAACTTGGGTGGCTGCGGGCAGAAAATAAGGTCGCTTATGCTATTTATGTTTTTGTTTTCAAAATTTTGGACCATCATTATCCTAGCTGGCTATTTGATTTAAAAACTGTCAGGGATACAAGGGGAACCAACACTAGACAGAGCAGTGAGCTCTTTATTCACAAAACAAACACAGAAGCAGATTAAAAAATAATCACTATCAAAGGGCCAACACTCTGCAACAATATTCCAGAGCATCTTAAAAATGCATCCTCCTTCTCAGCTTTCAAAGGCAAACTACGTAGTTTTCTTTTGGACAAATAGTTGTTGCTCGTTAAGAACTAATTATTCTCATTGTAATGAAAACAAATATGGAAATGATGCCGATAATAACAATACTGTATATAGTGTTATTATTACTACTTTATTATTAACATCATTGTTAACATTTTTATTACAGCATTATTATTTTCTATGAAAGCTACATTTAATTTAACTATATGTATTACCCTCTTATATATTAGTTTAATTACATGTCTACTTATAAGTTAATTTTACTTTATTATTAACATTATAGTTAAAATTTTTATTACAGTATTATTATTTTCTAGGAAACCATTATTTAATTTAACAGTATGTATTACCCTCTTACTTATTAGTTCAATTATATATCTACTTATAAGTTACTTTTAGATTGTATACGAATAACCATTGTACAAAAATTTTAATAAATGTTTGTTTGTATGTTTGTTTGTTTGTTTGCTGAAGTCAGGACCTGAAACCTGTAACAAGTACTGAGAAGAAACGGGAGAGGCTAAAGATCGCGAGTGAAATTGAATACTCTCCCATGTGTTTTTCTTTGGGTACAGGCAATGTTTTTCCGAGGCGTCAACAAGATAAATGGTTGGACCCATGGAACTAACATCTGGCATCAAGTACTGACTGAAAGAACAAGGGACCCTCAGTTCCCAAAACCACAAGAAGCCCTCTGTTCCCAAAACCACAAGAAATACAAACATTTGACTCATAGGTATGTACATGCCCTGGAGAGATGCCTAATAGCCTCAGGCGATTTAGATCTTCTTCTGCCAATAGGCCTATTGAAATAGCCCCTCCCCAAAGAGGAGGGACTCCCATTTGATCCTGAAGCCTATTGGCAAAACTGTATCAAACGACACGCCCTGCCCTTTGGGGTACTTCAAGAATACCCGAGGCAGTCAGAGAGTGGGAGCTTTAGTCAGTACTTTCCTTGGGGCTCGAATAGATCAGAGATTTTGATAGTCATAAGAGTTGGGGCACTGAGGCGTCTTATATGTTGTACTCTAAGATAAATTAAGTTAAACGAACCACCGCTTGTCCGTTCTTACCTTACACCCTTCTGGTATTAATATTAACGTAGTG